>JAUMHM010006780.1:0-17938 GCA_032362435.1 Melikaiella ostensackeni
AACAAGTTGATAAGTTTGTGTATCTTGGAAGTTTATTTACTGCTGACGGAAAGATAGATGCAAAGATAGACAGACGTTAGATAGACAGAGGATAGAACAAGTTGATAAGTTTGTGTATCTTGGAAGTTTATTTACTGCTGACGGAAAGATAGATGCAAAGATAGACAGACGTATGAACGAGGGTAGAAACATTATTGGCAGTACACTCGTACAAGCTATTACAAGAAGTAAAAATGTAAGGAATAGAGCTAAAATTGCAATACGTAACTCCGATCTTGCACTCACTGTACTATATGGTAGTAAGACCTGGACGTATTAAGGAAAGGAAAGGAGTTAAGTGAACGCGGTTTGCATGCAGTTCCTTTGGAATATGTGCGGTGAAACGCTAATCGACGAAGTCAGTAATGAATGGGTTCTCAAGGAATCTGGTGTACAAGAAACATTGTTTGACAAAAAATAATCAAAATGTGCATTTGTTCTCAAGAATTGTTTATATAAATAACAGTTTTCGTTATTATAAAGAATATGACAGTAAGGAGTCTTCATCAAGACTTTTCGAGTTACTTTCGAAAAAAAATAAAGACTACTTATTGAAAAGTAGTCAAGATGTGCATTTGTTAAGAAAAATTGTTCATATAATTAACACTTTTTGTCATCATGAAAAGTATGACAAAAAGGTGAGAGACTCTTACAAGGCATTTTGAGTCGATTCCGCAAGAAAAAATCGAGTCTATTTTTAAAAAAACGAACAAAATGTGCATTTGTTTATAAAAATTGTTCAGAAAATGAATAGATGTTGTCATTAAGAAAAATATGTCAGCAAGAAGTCTTTGGCATAAAATTTGGAGTTTATTCCACAAGCAAATCAAGCTTGTTCATGATAAGCGGAGAGAGGAGAAAGTACGGCAAAGAAGGTAGGGAAATGGCACATAAGTATGGAGATAGGAGAAGAGGCTACGTGAGCGGAAAGGTAGGATTGCGAAGACAGTGATAGAAGAATCATGTAGAAGGACAGAGGAAAAACTTTTTAAGGGAGAGGGGTAACGGGGAAACAATAGGTTAGGATATTGAAGAGACAGGTGGAACATGTAAAAAGGAGAAGTGTGGAGGGGGTGTGAAAGATGTGAAGGATGAAAAAAGCAGGTGAGATGGGTTGCGTCAAAGCAGGATATGAGTCATGGATATAGGGGTGAGTTTGGGTAAGGGTAGTGAAATAGGAAAATGGGTAGTAAAAAGTGGGGATAGGAGTAGAGAAATACAAATTCATTATGAGTCAGTGCTTCGATTATAAAAATTCTCACTTGACCTTCACTGATACATTAATTCGTTTCAATTGTTTATCCATAGTTCTCCTTCATTGTTTTTGAGTGTGGTGAAAGTGGAAGTGAAGTGAAGCTAGAATGTTACATAATAGACTCCTGACATGTATCGAAAATGAGAGATTTTGGTAACTGTCTCCGTAACGGAATATGCAACTAGATGTCCCCCTGAGTACTCATCCACTTATTAACAGTTATTTATCTAGTGTCCAAAAATTTCATAAATTTTTTTTTCACAGCAGACGGTGCATCGATCGGAGAAAGTGAATCAAGTCATGGTCAGCATAATAACAGAAGTCGACAGGCCCATCCTTTTCAAATTCCTAGAAGAGATGAAATTTTAATAGAAAAAGTGATAGGTCTCCGACTTGTACCTGACCATGCTGCTACTGGAATTCTCCTTCGTGTTGAGGAAGTTCCACAAGGAAACAATCAATATGGGTACGCTACTGTAGAACTCGATAATGGTCACATTTTCTATGCACGTCTCAACGGCAACCCTGAAGTGAATTACGCTGATAATAACAATGCACTCGAAGATGGTGTTATACAATACCGCTGTGCGATAAGTACACCATTCGACTATGGTTTTGAATCACTACTCAATCCTACTAGGTCAGGATATCCAGCTAATACAACCGCGCTTGTTTTTTACAAAAATCGTGACATTGATTTTGTGGGAGACTTAAGCCGTTCAGCATTTGTTTGGGAATTCAATAATTGATTATTTTAAGGCTTAATGTACAAAAGCATTTCACACCAAAATTTGTGAATCAATAGTGGATAGAACATGAATTTCAAAAAGAGTGTTATAGTTTTTACAATACCGACCTCGGAAGTTTAAGATTGTATCTGACCTTGTGGAGTATCGGAAGTGGCAATTTATTTACAATTGTAATGAAATTCCCTTCAAAGACCCCCCCTTTATAAGTCACAACTTTCCGCCATTGATCCTCCCACTTTCGGGAGCACTTCTGAAAATCACCTTCCGTAATAGCTGACAGCTGCTTCGTTGCATTACGTTTTATGTCCTCTACGTCCTGAAATCGTTTTCCTCATAGAGAAAAGTTCAATTCGGAAAACAGCCAGAAGTCACAGGGAGCCAGTTCAAGACTGTATGGGGGTTGCCGGAGTTGAGTATGTCCGTGTTCTCCCAGCAATTGCTGAACGAACTGCGATGAATGAGCAGGTGCGTTGTCGTGATGAAGGACCCAGTCGCCGCTTTCCTACGAATCAGGCCGGTTCCTTCTTACTGCGTCACGAAAGCATTTCAGGATTTTGTTCGTGCATTCTTCGCATCTCTCTATCTCTCTTGCTGACAGTGCGAGAGTGGACAGTACACAGGTTCGGCAGATTTTTCCGAAAGAGGAAGATTTTCCAAAAAAGGTTTAGACAA
Organism: Melikaiella ostensackeni; assembly: GCA_032362435.1. Lineage (NCBI taxonomy): Eukaryota > Metazoa > Arthropoda > Insecta > Hymenoptera > Cynipidae > Melikaiella > Melikaiella ostensackeni. The sequence continues at coordinate 2,716 of JAUMHM010006780.1, forward strand.
GTGCGCCCTAATTTCTGGCAGCGATGAAAATTTCGAGTATGCATGTCTGGTAGATTTTGCAAAAATTTGTTCACTACTTCTCTAATAAACAAGAAAATTATGAATTGTATTCCTGTAATTACCGATGTCAATTTCTTTATAGTGTGTCTGATATTGTTGTAATTAATATTTTGTCACGTCACGCAACAGATCATACAACAGCAAACTAATTGAATCATATAAAATAGATCAGATCTTTGACTTGTCACGCACAGACTAGTTTTACAAAATTATATTGAGTACAGTGACCCCGAGGCCATTCTAAATGTTGAAGCAGTCACTTCAAACAGCAAGCGCCGAAGACTAGCGATTAGAAACGTGTTAGTAACGTAAGTCATCATAGAAGATCAACTCAATCACTTAATTTACTATTACTCAATAAACGGTTTAAAAACTAATTATTTATAAGCCACCCTAGACGTCACCACTGATCCTATATAATCTAGAGACCCAATCATGGATCAGTTTAAGTTCAACTTCTGAAGACCACCAATCCCGTGATCAACTCAATTCATCACCTTTGACCACCTGTGTCAGTCTAGTTAGTTATTATCAGCACAATCAGTATCATCTCACTTGCTTTCTATTCCAACTCAACTGTGAGTTGGTTCCCGATAAGAACATTCAAGGTAGCTCCAGCAAGTTAGGTGTTAACATTGACTAGTCATTAGCTGACCTAATAGGAGAAGAAGGAAACTCCAATTTAATTAGGATTTGGTTTTCAGTTTTAAAATATGAGGCTGCACGAGCAAGCATGGCTTTAACGTTAATCAACAATTAGCTCGTCTAATAGAAGTATAGTAATAGAAGAAAAAGACTTTATTTCAATTACGAGTTGGTTTTCAATAAGAACATTTAAGGCTGTTCAAGCAAGTGTGATGTCAACGTTGATCAGTCATTGGCTGACGTAACAGATGAAAAATACTCCAATTCAATTGCGATTCTGAAAACCAAATCATAATTGAACTAGAGTCTTCTTCTTTTTTTTGTCATTGAAAAATTAAGAGTATTCAAGATTGCTCCAGTAGGGTGGTATCAACGCTGAACAGATGTTAGCTGACCTAATAGAATATAAAAAAGAAGACGAAGAAAACTCTAAGAGAATAAAGATTCGGTTTTCAATAAAAATATTTAAGGCTGCTCAAGGAAGTATGATGTCCAGTTTTAGAAGTCATTAGCTGACCTAGTCAAAGAAGAAAACTTTAATTCAAGACAACAGTGCACGTAAGACAGCTCTTAGCGACGCAAAAAAAACTTGAGGGGCGATCCTTCGGCATCATCGGTGATTCTTAACAAAATAAGTGATCCGGTAACAGAATAGAATGAGTGCTCAAGAAATATGCATTATTTCTCAACTATTTCTAGGATTATAAATAAAATCTGAACAGTTTTGTGTAAGAGACATACACTCTTCCTTTATTCATTTTTTCACGTCTTGTCCAGTACAGAAGACCCATATTTGAGTAATGAGGATGCTAGTGGGGATGGCATCATCGCTAAAATGCTGGAAAGCGGTGGCGGAGGTTTGTTTTTGTAGCTAAGCGAATTTACGAATATGTGTGCTGAGAACGGTGAAGTTCCAAGTGTTTGAAGAAGGGTGATTATTGTTCCACGCTTCGGAAAAAGGGTGAAAGAGGTGACTGTACTAATTGTAGAGCGATGAGTCTACTAAGTATCACAGGCGAAATATTTACCAAAATACTTATTGCTTTTGATAAGGTGGATAAAACTGAACTTTGGGAAGTCCGAAAACAGAATGAAATGAATGGTTAGCTTCTAAATGCAATAAAAGCAATATAGAACCGTAGTGAAGCAAGTGTAAGAGTAAGCTGGTAACTAAGCGATTGGTTTGATATTAGGCAGAGCACTGGGCAAACTCAGACTGTAAAAGTGCTTGGACTGGCGTTTGGTGATGATGAGATTGTTACAGCAGAATCAGTCGATGGTTTGCAGATAATGATGAGCAGAATGAGAACCAGCATGAAGAGAAGAAAGGAGAAGACTGTAAAAGTGCTCAGACTAGCGTTTGGAGATGATAGGATTGTTACGGCAGAATCAGTCGATGATTTGCAGATAATAATGAGCAGAGTGGGTACCAGCATGAAGAGTATGGGTTCTAAAATTAATGTGAAATGATCAGAATTGTTCTGCTCAGGAGAAGGGGCAAAAAACGGTACGCAACATTTCCATGAACGAAGAGATGATAGATGCACCTCTTTCTTTACAAATATTAAGTAATTCGTACAGATTCAACATATAATTTTATTATTGTTAGGGTTAAGACCGAAAAAAGACCCTGACGCTTAGGTTATTCCGTTGCGTCCCCTTGTAAACCTATGCATGACCCCTAAGCTTTCTCCATATGGAGAGGACCGAGAGGACCACGAAAACGCCCTTGTCCGATATGTTCGATTCACTGACGCAGTTACTGCCCGTTAGTGCCAGACGCGTTCCGCGATTCCGGGGCGGTGACATAGGAAGTGAATAACTGTTTCATCATCCTTTCCGCACAGACAACAGAGGGGACTATCCACGAGCCCTATCTTATGTATGTGATAGTTGAGGTTTCCACGCTCTATAAACATTTCTGTTAGGACTTTGACTGTTTTCCTACCAAGCTTGCGTAATTTCGCAGCTCGTTTAAAGTTTAAATTTGAACCAATAAGTGTTTTGGCCTGTCTGCAGCCAGCGGCCTCATTCCACTCCTTCTGGTGTTCTTCGGTCAGCCAACTGTTCATTTCTTCAGTGACCAACCTTCTGGAAATGCCTACGACTGGTTCGAAGCCAGTGAAGTTTTCTTTTACTGCTAGTTTTGCTAGCCTATCCGAAATCTCATAACCTTTGATGCCACTGTGTCTAGAGATCCAAATGACAGTCACTCAGTTTTCCGTCGCTAGATTATTAAGTGCCTCAAAGCATTCCGATACTAGTAGCGACGTAGTCGTTGTTCCATTCAGGGCCATTATAGCAGCCCTGCTGTCTGAGCAAATGCAGATGTTTCTTCTATTGCCATACTCATGTACCTTATAGGCACACTGGAGCATGGCCATGATCTCAGTTTGTATGACTGTGGCATAAGGCCCCGTCGGAATTGTGAAGCTCATTCCGCTCCTCCTGCAATAGACATCCTTTCGCCACTCACTATGTTTATTCTGCAAGCTGCCTTCGCAGCCGGGACCTTGATAGTGAGATGGAGGGGCGCCAGCCCTATTAGTGCCCCCTAAGCCACCGTGGGGTCGACTTCGAGGCACCAGTGACGTCTCTGAGAATCAGTTCCCTGATTATTTCCAGTCGAGATCTACCATTGCACAGTCTAACTTTGGTCCACCACACCACAGCCGCATATGTTAGCCTAGGTGGCAGAGTCGCAGTTTAGATCCACATCAGTGTCTCCGGTTTCAGACCCTAGTTTTTTCCTATAGCTCTCCTACGAAGCCAAAGGGTCGCAGTAATCTATTTGCACTTGTATTTCAAGTGCTTGTTCAGTGAAGCCTTGTCTCGTGAGTAGATGAAGCAGTTCATCAACTACCAGGCATCACAGTGGGGGCGATGAAACGCCTCCCTGTGGGCATCATGAGTCAACAGTTTTACATATGGCGGTAGCACCCTTAGTCGGCGTAAGGTTTCTGTTGTCCAACATATGACAGGTCCATTCTACGACTGCAGTGGGCACACCATGTGCAATAATAGTCGCCCCAATCACCCCTCTAGAGATGTAGTTTAAGGCTTTTCCGATGTCCATGAAGGTTCCAATCGCGAAGCTTTTCTGCTACTGTTGTCCTTCGATCAGGTGTACTTAGGGCCGTGTTAGCCGAGTAACCAGCCATGTAGGCATGTTTCTCTCTGTGTAGTGGCCCATTCTACAAGACCTTGTCACAGATGTATCTATCCATAAGTCTTTCCACCGTTTCCAGTGAGAGAGGTGCAACGCTAATGGGACGGAAATCCTTGGGTGAAGTTTAACCGATCTTGCCTACTTTGGAAATAAAAATCACTCTCGTGCCTCTTCATGCCGCCGGGACATATTCCAATATCAGAATAGCCCTAGCAAGTCTCATCAGCGGCTCTATAATGGATTCGCTAGCCTTCTGTAAGAAGAGCGGGTATATGTCATCCAGACCAGGAGACTTGTATGGGCTGAAAGACTTCAGGGCCCACCTGACCCTAGGAGAAGTAACAATCTCGTGAGCTTGCCACCGTTGCGGGCCCAATTGAGCCACAGACGACTTTAGATGCCCTCGGATTGTCGTTTACTTTTCCCTAGACCTTATAAAGCCCGGAAAATGTGCGTTGATCAGGTGGGTCGAGGTCTCCGCGTCCGACACTGAGTATCCTCCGTCAGGCAATTTTAGAGTACCGAGAATAGCATCCAGATTTCAAGAGAGCAGCTTGTCCTGTCTGGCCACCTCTGCCCCTTTCTCGATGTCTATGCAAAAGTTGGTCCAGCTTTCTTGCTTGGCCTTACGTATTGCTACCCTGTAATCATCCCTCATCGTCGTGAAGGATGTCCATGGTTCTTCACGCTTTGCCAATGCTGGCACGTCTGAACATTTCTTGAGTTTCTCCTCAGAGCTCTTCGAGCTTCTCGTTCCACCAGCGCGTCTTCCCTGCCCTTCGGATCCATGTGGGATGCCAATGGATCTTCCAGTTTACCTGGGATCTACGCTATCGCCCTCAAAATCTTCAAGAGCAACTCAACCCCACACACTTCGAAGTCTGCACCTTCCCAAAGCCTGGTCTCAGTCATTGTGTTCAGTAGCCAAGGTTCAGCTGCTGGATCGGCTGCGACAAATATGAACACCCCTCCAACACAGAATGGGATTTCAAGCTTTGACCATTGATCTGGGGACACTCATTTGAGTGCCCTCCGAATGGCATTTCTGAAGAGCTCAAAACTGCTCCACAGTGATCTTCGAGTCTGGATAGCTCGTTACCGTCATCACCATCGTCAGGGATTAGTCCTCCGGGCAGCTGTCAGTCCAAACCCCGGAAACTCCATGTTCGTTGGCAGCTGGGCTGGCTTATGCCTCTTTGTAGGCCTAGCCCCCTTCCCCTGGTGGTGTGTCTTCTGAGCTCTTTTTCCTCTCCAGGGCCTCTGTGCTGGTTGTCAGCGTTGTCGTTGCTGATGTTCCAGCGCCCGCACTTTTCAGAGAACCGTTGATGCTTTTCTTTTTTCGGGAGGACTCCTTGGCTGCTCCCATCTTCATAGCTCCACCCAGAGGGACCGTCGACCCCTCAGCTCCCAAGAGAGCCGGAAGCACAGCCGTCGCCTGAGTTTAGCTGGCCAGAGAGACAGATATAGTGAAAAGGGTTGTGTGAGATCCATTCGGGCCCAACCCCTCTCCAGCCTCTGTCACCATCTTTCCTTCTCCTTTCTTTAAATTTGATTTTTCAGGTTTCATTTGATCCCACGCGAAGCTAGGGAAGTAAACGGTCCGCTCTTGCAGGCCGGTGGTTGTTTCCATTCCGACTTCAAACTTGGGTCGGTGTGGGAGGATCCTCGGCCCAGGAGTCCGGCAATACCCGCGTTAGCAAGGCTCGTTCGCCCTTCTACCATACTGCAATCATCTATACCCATTCACCGAAGAGCCCGTTTATAGGGATCCGACATTCACCAAGAAGAGACCGCTTATAGGGATACTATCATTCATATCCATATTAATACAGGCCGAGAATCGTTTGACCTCCTTATCCCGCAGGTTTAAGCCTTCCCACCAACTACAAAATGATACAGCCCCTAGGGAATGTATACTTTTATAATTTTATATACATTTTTTTATTACGCTGACCCGAGAAGGGATTTGGCTCAATGATATAATAATAAAATAAAAATAATAATAATAAATATTGCGGGACTCAAGTACCTCGTCACAGTATACAATTTACGTTTAAAGTAGAAAAAATGTACAATAAAAATCTCTTCCCCACACCAATCCCCTGAGATCCATTCTTATAAACTAATAAGACCGATAAAATTCATAAACTTCCTTATCTCTAAGTTGCGCTTCTGAGTCCATTGTATCAATGCGGAATATATGTCAAAATCAAAGTGGGCATGCGCCAATGTTATTCTCGCATTTTCAGCAGGAACGAGTCGCTTTGCATATCATGATGGTGCATGCAAAGTCCAACTTCAGAGGTAAGTGTTGCAAAAAATATGACACTTTCCTGCAATTTGTGTTTTATTTACTATCGATTTAAAAAATTTAATTTGGAATGTTGTTCTTTAACGAACCTTTCAAAAATATTTCATAATTGAAGTTTCAACGACTGCTTAGATCAATTCATGCTAGATCGATTTTTTTTATAAATCGCTTTGCTTAGATCCGACTCGCGATCGATTGAAGGACCAACCTACTCCAAAGAATCGTTATCATAATGAACAGAAAGACGGATTCAGATATAAGAATGTATGTAAATCGTTGTAAAGGGTAAGGATAATAAAATTTAAAATATGTACATACCCGAGTAAAAACGCGTGGTGTAGATGAGACTTGGCAGGCAGATACTCCCGCGAAAGCAATCAAGAAACGTAAAAACAAAATAAGTCTCAAGTGGTTATAGTGGTGAGGGTAAGTGAGAGATATGTGGAAGAAGAGATCGGTTTTAGATTAATCTAGAAGTCACGTGTTTCTCATTCAAACGACACACCCTTCTCGCAATGTCACTCCGACACAAGTCGCAGATCGATCTCACTAGCAATAACCCCAAGTGAAGAGCTTTTTACAGTGAGAAAATCGTATAATTACTATTTACAACTAAAATCTAAACTTTTACGGAATATCCAACAATTCTTCATCATTATCACTTACAATTTCATCGACATCCATCACGCTGAGTCTATATTGTCCCCATGCGAGGGTGTGTACTATCTGCGAGTAAGTATCGCTTTTCGTCTCGAGGACTGAGTGCAATCTCTTGTTGTTCAATTGTCAAAGGTAATAAATACTCTTCTTCAAAACAGCTGATTTTACATCTTCACCTTTTTCAAAAAAGCCTTCGCCGTTCACAAGGATACTGTGTACATCTTGCTCCGCAAGTTAACAAAGTCCATAACAATTTCACCGTAAGGAAGGGATTGCCCCATTGCCCACCATAGTGTATCGATTGAAGCATGGACTCACTCCACCCTCCTTGCCATTCTTAGTCTTTAATTGCATATCAACATCAGAGAGGAGGTCAATCTTATCCCTGTGTGTTTGAGCACGGTGTCTCATTTCAAGCCGGGAGACGTGTAGTAGTGTGCTGGATCACGACCCTAAGCTACGACACACTTTTCTCGGAAATTTTTAAAAAGATCAGCTAACAATAACACATAAATCTTCTTATGGAGCTTGACGTATTCACTGAGAGTTTTAAGACTAAATGCATTGCATACCTGTCGTGCATGTTTGTAGTCATCATCAGATATTGATGAGTTATTAAGGGTACGGTACAAATTTTTTTTTGGTAGAAGTTGATTACTTTTACTCTCACCTTCGAGTTCAGGTATTCATAGGGGAGAACACCTTTCATCGTAAAAAGGGCAACTTTCTCACTCTCAATTCCAGAAAACATCGCACTCACAATTTTACTTTCTTCTTCATCTTTGCTATCCTTTTCAACATATGTACTGTTTTTCAACTCGTGAGAGGTTCACGTGTGATGTCTTTGTGCTGAACTGAGATGAAGAAAAACGACAGAGTACTGTTGTGAAATTTAAAGATGGGCTATGTCACTTCAACAAGAAAACGTGTTTACAAGTTGCCGCTTCAAAATACGAAAACAAAAATTATTTTCTCACTCAATTTATTTCACTTTACTTTATTCAATAATGATAAAAATATTACCTTCATGTGCTATGTAAATGTGATATTGCCTTTAGATACCCTCTGAATATTTCCATCTATGCACTTATTGATGTCACGTACACCATTTCTTCAAAAAGGAAAAAAATTAAAGAAATTTTGAGAATCTTTGAAAAGGGAAGAACATAAAAGCTTAACAAGTTTTTTTTAATAATATTCTCGACAAGTTTTCACTCCTTTTTTTATTAATAGATTCTCAAAGTTTCTCTAATTTTTTCAATTCAATAAATTTTAAAATTTACTTCGCGGAATTTCTCGCATCATAAATATTTTTGTGGGGGTCATAAATTTGTTGCGATTTGTTAACCATTATTTTAATGAAAATTTTAAAAATGATGAAATTCTGAAAAAGGCGATTTCGAAAGAACAGGTTGAAAAATAAATTTAAGACTACATTCTGTCACGTCCCGAGCAAAGAACGAGGGTGGTTTGGAAATATGAAAATAAGAGAGGTCAGTGTTGCTGAATAGGTCAGATTGGTGAAACCTGACTAACTACTGGTTGCTTCGTGCTTCTAGAAAGGACGTTCACGGTATAACTGCTTGGAACAAGAGACAACCGCCAGGGATAAATCTGGGGTTCATGTAGTTCTTGATATCGATATTAAGCATAGGGATGCGAGTGCTGTTCACAGGCACGTGCGATAGAATATTGCTCACAGGCACGTACAATCGAATGCTGCTCACAGACACGTACAATCGAATATTTTATAAACATCTATACTTAGCATGTGCGATTCTTATATTTTGTCAGGCATGATCTCTAACTGTTTATGTATAATCATCAATTAATCTGAATGAGTGAACTTATTCCTTCTTTTGGTGTCGAATACCTTCGATGATCGATTGGTTATTGAGCATCGATAGATAACTAGTTTCACAGTCTTTTTCTTACTCTTCCATGAACTAATATTAATCCTAGATAATAGACGCTTACACGTTTGGTACGTGTTTGCAAACATTTGGTGACATCAGTATTTCTTATTTATATAAACATTTGATCATCCTTAATTTATAGTTTCTCTCTTAGTCGATATATAATTCAGTTACATCCCCGCAGATTGGTGTCAAACTTATTGTTATATTAATTAAATTATCTAAGTGTGACTGAATTACCGATATTTAGGTAAGTCTCTCTACTTACGGTAATGAATCCCTAATTAGCTCACGTTTACTGCCCTATCGACCGTAGCAGATTTATTGCCGGTGGGATATGATAGTGGTTACAGCTTACCATGTAGCTAATTGTTTACTGTGACAATTATAATATACTTATCGCTTGGCGTTACGACAAAATTTGGAAATTTTGAGAATGTAACAATTTCCTGCCGAGTTGAGTTGAAAAAGGCAAGAGTGATCATGGAAATCACTAGAGACAAATTCGAGAAATGAAAAAAGTTAGCGGTTGTCATGAAAATGGTCCAGTGACAAGTTTATAGAATCAGGAATGGCAAAGGTGGCCATGAAAAGGCCTAGGGACAAGCTTAAAGATTAGAAAAAGAGTTGAGGTGTTCACAAAAATTCCTAGCGACAAGTTTCCAGAGTTACAAAGGGCCCTCTTGGTCCTTAAAATGCCTAAGGACACGTTTTGGGAAATGAAAATTAATGATCGATACTGACCATAGAAAAACCTAAAGAATAGTTTTGAGAGTTGGGAAGGGCGACGTTGGTCTTAAAATTGCCTAGGAATACGTTTTGAGAGATGAAAAAATATGGCGGTGGCTATAAAGACACCTAAGGACTAGTTGTAAGAGTTGAACAAGAGCGACATTGGCCATAAAATTTCCTAGGGACAAATTCTAAAAGTTGAAAGAGGGCGCAATTTGTCATGAAAATGACTAGGGACAAGTCTTTAAAGTTGGAAAGGGCGGAGTTGGTCCTAAAAATGCCTGAGAGCAAAGTTATAGACTTGGAAATAGCAGAGATAGTCGAAAAAAAGTCTAGGGACAAGTTTTAAAAGTTGAAAAATGGTGACGATGTCCATAAAAATGCCTAGAGCTAGGTCTTGAGAGATGGAAAGGGAGAAGTTGATCATGAAAATTACTAGGGACAAGTTTTCAGAGATAGAAGTGACAGATGCAGCTATGAAGTCGGCGAATAAATGGTCAGTAAGGTGGGACACTAACATGCAATTTGACTCATTTCACATGGTTGGTTTCTGCAATACCGATTGAGTAGAAATTTCTACTTAGGCGGTATATATTTGAGATTCAATGTGTCGAATATTCTAGAAACTTTCACAAAGAATCAAGATGTAGAGAAAATTATTCTTATGCAAACACAAATTCTACTTAATCGGCGAGTTGAATGTAATAAATTTTCAAAGCCCAACACTAAAAGAAACAAGAGTGCGTGAAATTCTAAATTCAAACCAACGATGCTTCTTCCTTTGATGTGAGACGAACTGCTGTACTATAGGATTCAGAAAGAATCTTTGACTCAACGATGCTTGTTCCTTTAGTTCAAGGCAAGTTGCTTTACTACAGGCTTCAGAGAATCTACAATCCAGCGATGCTTATTTCTCCAGCGTAAGGCGGGTTGCTGAACTACAGGTTTCAGAGAAAGTCAACGACCCAAAGATACTTGTTCCTTCTGTGTAAGGGGGGTTGTCGTTTTACAGACTTACTAGAATCGAAACCTAATGATGCTTTGTTTTTTAATATTAACTCGACCTAGCCTAAATGTAAAATAAGTACACAAATTTTTGTCTGTTGTTGTTGGTTTATTATTAATCTTTTGACAGCATAGAAAATTGATTATTCACAAAATTTGCAAAGAAAATGACAGTTATTTCGAATACTCAAGTTCAAAATAAATGAAGGGTCCTCTTAAGTGTCAAAAAGAAGAGCATTTTTGTCTGTGCCCCTCCTTCCATCTTCTCACGCGTATCCGCACAGCTTGTATCCTCGAAAATTTGCATGAATCTGCTGGATAATGAGCCTGCGAATTGGTTCTCTGGCTCATCTACAATCCTGGCACGTACTTTGTAAGAACTTTGTAAATATAGAAAACAGTGTACTCCTTTTTTGGAGTAGAGTCAGATAGCGGTTTTGTAGGCAAGACCCCACCCATACAGCCATCAAAACCTGATGCTGCTTGTATAGGCCATTATTCCCACAATACCTGCATTCTAGAAGGAGAGATCAAAGTTTCTGTGAGGCTCGTTTCGTGTGGAGTTATTACCTCCATCAAATTTCTCGAAGCCTCGAAATTTCCCTGCATCGAAATATCCAAAAACATTTAGAGTGGAGATGGTGACTAATGAAAGCTGGCCTGAATCAAAGCGCAGTCATTCCGTTTTCAAACACAGAGAGATGAGCCTCTAAATTGAATAGTGAGAAGAGGACAAGTGAGAAAGAAAAATAGTGGAGTAAATGGTGAGTGAGAGAGAAAAGGAGAAAGAAAGAATAGAGGAGTGAAAACTGTAATATTGTGACTTTTAGGCATGATGCAAAAATGCTTGTCAACGAATGTGCGAAACTCATTCGGGACATTGAGCGTGTGCTATATCTAATGTTGTCGTCTGCTTTCACACACCTGGACAAAGTAAACTGGCGGAGAAACGAATTTTTAGTGTGCTTAAAGACCTTGAGAAAGAAGCTCGATAAATCAAAAACGAAAGTGCCTACATGTTATAGAGAATGTGGCATGCCTTGAAGCTCGTTTTGATTTATTGGCAAAGAAAGGAAGTGAGGTTCACAACAAATAACCAGAAAGTGATGACATTTGCAATCAAGTGAATTGGATTGATGTCGACAAAGCATTCAAAAGCCGGGTAAGAACGTACGCTGTTGTAAATCTAGTTTACAAGGATGTACTTGCCATCCTGAATGACGTTTAAGTTGCATTCGCTGCAAATGTCAAGGTCACTGAAGCCAACTTTCAGTCAGATTAATTTCTAGCAAAAAAAACAGAACTTCAGAAGCAATTCAAGTGTCAACAATAGGACTCTTTGGTAGAAGTGAAGATAATAAGGGTTCGTTAGTTAAGAGCCACGCTGCCGGTTTTAACTCTAAGTGCCTTTTTGTGGAGAGAATCATACTCTCTTTGAATGTAATCAATTTAGGACATTACCTGTGAATAAAAGGAAGGAGGGGAAAAATTCGCTAAGTGCACTTCTACTAGAGTTATCCGATTTAACTTTTACATAAGCTCTTTCGAAAGGGATTTCCTTAAAACTTGCAATGAAAATAACCTTCTTTCATAACTAAATTAATTTTACCTCCAATTTTCAATTTCAAAAGTGTTTTTGAGTTTTTCTCCCAATGCGACCCTTTTGTTTTTCTGGAAGTAATTTAAAAGAAAGCTTGACTTTTTTCTTCAAAATCACTCCAGTCTAAAAATGGAATGGGAGGAATTAGTTGCCGTACGATGGGCCTGAAGCGCACAGGTTTCATGCGCCGAATAGCTGAAGCACTGCTCTAGTTGCAGTGTTGTCAATGTCTTCAGTTTCACTTTCATTGAAGCTCATCAGTACTACGTAAATCGCTTTATGTAGCAGACCGGAACATATTTACGAATTCAAAGTCACATATATATTGATAGAACTTTAATATTTTTATATTTCCAGTACCAAGTCATTTTACTGAATGAGTTTAGGCATAGTCGTTTTTGCAGGAAAGTAATAAATTATAATAAGTTATTCGAGGTGCTTTTTGATGTAAGTCCCCTTTCCTCTCACAATTCGGGGTCCTTTTTGACGTGAGACCCCTTGCTTTTCACAATTAGGGGTGCTTCTTTATGTGAGTCCTCTCGTCTCTCACAATTCGGGGTGCTTTTTGGCGTGAGTGCCTTTCTTCACTACCTTCGTCCTTGGGAAAACATCATATTGCGACGACAATGAATACCTTTTTAGAATCAAAGCTGATTCTGAAGCCGGTACAAAGAAATGGTACTCATGTGTGCCGGGCACGGTCTTTGCAGGAGCGAACCGAATTTTTATTTTTTCAGCTATGGTTATGTGATTTTTTTTACAAATGAAAAAGACTGCAGTTTTAGCGCAAGTTCTTCTTCACACATTAATAGAGAGCATCAGCGTTCGAAATTCGATCTCTAGATGATGCCTGGAGACTTGCGCGCCCAGCGAGTCTTTTCAAATTACCACCGATACCATCCCATGGTCTTTTACCATGTGCAGTTGCGTGAAAGTGCCGCGTAGCTGGAATACTGAAGTCTGTTTCATGGTTTAGCAGATAAAAATTTGTTCTTGAAATATTGTGCTGCTCCAACGGTGAAGTGAAAATTCTTTTGGGTTTGAAAATTTCTTTCAAGTAGTCTTTTATTATTCTTTGAAATTGATAAACACCAATCATATCATGATTTAGATTGTCTGATAGAATAGCTACACTTTGATCTTTCAGCTCCTTCTCTTTTCTGTAGTAGATAATAGTCGTAAAGATAGTAACCTGATCGTTGTTCTAGTGGAAAGCTTGTGCTGCATTTTGGACTAAAAATGCGTAGTTTTCGGCAAAATCACATACTCGTAGAATAAGAAATTTTATTCATTTCAAGTCATTCTTAAGATGTTTAAGGAAAGACGATTGCTCCTTGGCTATAAAGGAGGGAGGTTTTAGTTTGAACAGGCGCTCGCAAACTTCTTCAGCAAAATTTTCTGCATCTGTTATTTCAATACGTAAGATACTTCTATCAGTTTGTCGACAACATTGGTATTCAATCCTCTCTATAAACTGATCTGCGAGAACTGATTTTGAGAAGTCTTTCAGAGCATCTGTGCTAAGACATTTTGTGTTTTTGTCAAGCAAGCATTCTGGAGTAGGATTTCTACATACGGTACACATAAGGTACACATCTTCGTAGTGAACACACACGCAAATAGTGTGAGCTTCACTGGCTCCAGCAAGTACGCAATTGCGTAGTCTAAGCTGTGAGAATTTCGATGAGCTTATTTGAATTTCAGGGTACTGGCATTCAAAAGATGAATATAATTCGTGAAGATTACATAGAATTATTCTTTTTTGAACGTTTTCGCGCGACCCATCATCTTTTTCAATTAGAAAGAAATGCTTCATGCTAGACATCATACGGCTATTCTCGTAATCAGTAGATAATTCTTTAACTAAAATCTCAGTTTCCGAGACTAAATTTCTATATATTTCCAGATTTTTCGAAGGTGAAATACCACTTTCAGCAACCAGTTGCTCGCTTTTTTAGTCTGACGTTCAGAGGCTCCAAATTCTTTTGCCAATCTCTTTCGAGCCCAAGACTTCGCAGGCGAAGAGCAGAAAGCGACATAAAGACCATCTGCGGAAATCAGGCACCCCCTGAGAGATGATAGAGATTTGAGGACAAGGAGGAACATTAACATCCAGGTTCCTCCTGAACCCGATAACTGGCTAAAATAGATGGCTTCCTCCGTGAGGATATGTCAGAGGAGTCTGACCTATGGTCCTTTAATTGTACCGTTTATGATGCGGCGAGATCTTTGGCTGATTCAAATCGAAGACTCAAACCGACGATAGATCAAAAGACCAAAAAGTGCTTACATCAACTGAACAAGAAGATTGTTAACAAAATACGGGGGTTATCTGATGCACGGAGGAGAATACGGGAGAGGGAGGGGTGGATCAAGGAGAATCAACAGTTTCTCGCTGACTCATCACACCTCTTTAGCGATCTCCCTATTTCTGTCAAGAATCCACCTAAGCCCGACGAGGTGGAGACTTTCTGGTGAGATGTTTACAAGATCCCACCAAAAAAATTCAATGAAGACACTAAGAATATCATCCGCTTCAAGGAGCTTTGCGACACTCTCATAACTTCTGAGGAGGAATGCCCATCAACCACTGCCGAAGAGGTAAAGAAAGCACTTAGGGTCACGAAGAACTTCTCCGCTGCAGGACCAGATGGTATCAGAAACTTCTGGTGGAAGAAGTTTACATCTACACACCAACTTCTGGCCCGGATCTTCACCTCATATTTAAAGTCAGAGACGCCCATTCCGCAGTGGTTGGTGTGAGGACGCACTATACTCCTACCGAAGAAAGGCAACTTGTCCAATCCAGTGAGCTACAGACCAATAACTTGTCTAGATACGCTGTATAAGATCTTTACAGCTATCCCGAACGATATGATTGTTAGGAGAATTGTGCCTGTGTGGACAGAGATGTACAAACAACGTGGCTCAAAGAAAGGCGTAGCAGGATGTCAGGAGATCTTGCTCATTCATAGATGTATCTGCAAAGAAGCAGCAGAATACCAACGCACCCTATCGATGGCCTGGATTGACTACCGGAAGGCTTTTGATTCAACCTCTCATAGACTTATCATCTGTCTTTTGGAAAGCTTGAAGGTTCATCCACACATAGTGAGGTGCATAGA
>JAUMHM010006799.1:0-17935 GCA_032362435.1 Melikaiella ostensackeni
GCGGTTGGTCTTAATGTCGCTTCCACTTCTTCGTCTGCGGCTTGTTCTTGCAGCGATTGGGGAAGCATTCCGCGTATTTATCCTGTTTGCAAGAGGTTGTCCGCGTGGTTTCGCAACCTCTGTTGCGAAACGTGCGAAAGCTCTGGGTGTTTCTGGCACCATAATGTGTGCAGGCGCGCCATGTAACCCCTGCGAGCAGGTATGATGCTGGCATCGTAGCAGTCCAGCAAGTCATCCTCGAGTCGATCCGTCCGCTCAAGACGTCGACCGTCCTGCCGATCCGTCATCGTGTTTTCATCCAAATTATCTGCAGCACCCTGAACTGTAGGGTTGTCGGCACTGCTTGCCGACCCATTGTCGGGTGCTCTGCGCGTTCGATCATTTTGAACCGCATGCACAGCCGAGTTTGGTTCTTTCATAGTTGTTCCCATAAGAAGCTAGGAAAAGGGTTCTTCCACCCTTGCAGAAAGCCGCACGCAAGGGTAAGGCTCATACTTTAGGAGGTCGCTCGGTATCCCAGAGACACCGTATGAGACACATCACCCGTGTCATTCAGCTTTCGGCACGGTTGTTCATGCCTCAGCTTAGGGGTTTTATAGCTGGACCATCCATGACAATTGTTCGCGACTGCTTATTCACTTTTGTAACCGTATTCGGCAAAAACCCTCGGTACAGGGACCCTCTATCCGCAACCTGAGGACGCGTCGGGTGGCTTTGTCATGGGCCCTCAGATTCGATTCCAAAGGAACCGAACCGAACCGATGGAGACCCCGGGGATATATGTATATATATATATATATATATATATATATATATATGTATACGGAGCGACCCAAGAATGACAGCTCTCTGCATCCATCTCGCAAGTTCCTTGGCAAGTTTCCGCTACGCGGGTATGGCTTCAGGCTTACGAACCAGGGACGGCTTCGCACCTCCGAGAGCACCGATCACAAGGACAATAATTTCAACTGAATATTCTCTGATAAATACATTATTATTACATGGAATTCCATTACCTCAAAAATTCTTCAAGACCCAAAAAAAATTTTCGAGACTTTTTTTCTCGAGAAAGCAAGCTTACATAAATTAATATCCTATCATTTTTTTTATTTTGTAAACAGCGATAAGTTTGGCAGGAAATAGAATTTTTTTAACGAATAATTTTTGTATGTTTTCAAATCTTGTGTTGAAAATAATTCTTCTTTTTCGAACAATACCATCAATAATAAAATTTCAATTTTTGAAGTATAATCAAATTTGTTTTCTAGACCAGTTGTCAAACCGACAATGGATTGAAGTTTTTTATGAAGGTGCAGTAAGGGATCTTAGTTAATGAACTTTTTTATTCGAATTCGATCTAATATTCCGAAAAAATATCAGACCAGGGTACTTTTCATTATAATAAATTTCTAGGCGCATTTCATATCAGTAAAATTACATGTTTCCGAGCATTGGACTAAATAGCGGCTTTTTTCTTCGTATTTCATTGAACAATTTTGAATCGAATTTGAAAGAAAAATTAGAACAACAATATTTGATTCAGAAAACCAAATGGATCCATGTAGTATTCATCAGTAATGTAAGTAAAACATTGATACTAAGCCCATGTTATTTGAGTCTTCTTAATTTTTCCCAATAATTATTAATAATCTGAATGGCGTACAATATTTATAAAAAAATTTTGGACCTTCATGAGAATTTCCGAAAATTTTGGAATATTTATGAAATTTTAAGTAAATTCCTGCAAAGTGTGTGAAATTTCTAGAAATAATTAAAAACTAATAGATGTTTTCTCAGAAGGTAATAAATATTCATGAATGTTCCGAGAATTTTAGTAGTTCGTTAGAAGTAACTTTTTTCCGAAATTTATTTCGAAGAAGGTATTTATAGAATGAGCAATGTTGAGTACTTAAACGAATTAATCAAATATAAGAAAAACTTTAAAGATACAGATATTTGTTTAAGATGGTTATGAATGATATGAACTGAATATTTAGAGTTCAGACAGCCTGTTATCACTGTAAGATGTGTGAATAAAATTCTTTAAAATTTCGAATTTAAAAACTTCACGTTATATTACATCAAGATAATTATAGCCAGTCTATATCTTTTTTTATTTTAAAAAAAGAATGTACTTCTGTCGAGTCTATAAACTGTATTCATTTGAAATAGCTTGTAAAATTTTCACAATTTGATGTTGGTGTATATAGAAAAAATATATTCCTGAAACAAAAGCGAAGTAATTCTATGATCGAAACAAATCATTAATTTAAATCAAAATATTCAAGCAGCCTAAAAATGATTCACAAAGTTTTGTACAGCTTGGCCTAGTATTGGTAACTCCTTCTTTTGGAACTTCGATTCGATAAAAGCCCATAATTGATTTTTTCTATTTGCATTCAACTGATTCAAATTCTTGCCTGCTTCGCACTCTTCTGCTTCTGATAAATCCACGCATTGGCCCGAACTACTTGAATTAATTCTTTGTCATACCGAATATCTTCGGCCGGCATTCTCACTACATTAATAGACTGTTTAAATGAATGTCAGATATGTAATAAAGTTTAAAAATGAAATCGCGGCTTTTCACTCCTACAGGCGTTGAAAACAAATTTCAGCTCTCCAACTGGTTTCCATAGAGCTTATTTTCTGTTGTTTTCTATAGTCACGAATTTTCAGGAGGAAATTTGAGAAGGTGAGAGAAATTTCGTAATAAAGTATTCCAAAGAAAAGATACAGATCCGTCGCGCATATATCATATGTACAAAGGAAAACAACATGAAATAAATAATATTTGAACTATTTTTCTTCATGAACTGTGAAAAATTTAATGCAGTTGATCTTCGACACTGCAAATTATTTGTATACTTTGTTAGAGAGAATACAACTCTTATCTTCTTCCTCTAGTCACTATTGACTAGAATTTCGGGCATTTCGAATCTCTCGTCAGCATGCTTTCATAACTTTTAATGATTTTCGAAATGTTAATTACAATCTTGCGATAAATACATATTTTTCTAATTTTGGAAGTTCCACCCCTTTCCTCCCCTCGCTTCCTGTAAATTCACATTTTGAAAAATTATGAAAACATATGAAAGCGGAAAAATGAGAGACTCGAAATGCCCGTGTCAATAGTAACTAGAGAAAAAAGATAAGAGTTTTATTCTTTCTAGCAAAGTATGCAAATAATTTGCAGTGTCGAAGATCAACTGCATTAAATTTTTCTCAGTCCATGAAGGAAAACAGTTCAAATATTATTCATTTCATGTTGTTTTTCTTTTAATGATATATGAAAATATCAATATCCTCTGACATACCATTGAAGACAATTCTCAACTGAGCGTATGCGGCAAATCTGTTTTTTTTTTCAATACTTTATTACGAAATTTCTCTCACCTTCCCAAATTTCCTTCGGAAAAGTTTTCCTGGGGGATCTGTATATATTTTGGAACACTAAAAATATTTCATGCCTTCATGATGAATGAATTATCCTGGCCAGTGGTTTCGCGTATGCACATTGAGTGTTGGATTTCCGGGGTAAGCAGGAGTGTTAATATACAGGTATATGGCAACTCGAATACCTTCTCATTTTACGTACGAGTGCAAGAAAGAATTTTCCAACTGTGCTCGCTGTCTCGAAAGAGATAATGGCGATCTGCGCGCACTAGTGCCAAAGAAATTGTTCGGACCTACTTAGTGCTGTCTTTTTACTCTAGGAGCTAGGTGTATTTCCGTGTGCCGTTCTGGGTCCCTGGATTTTTTTTTCTTAATATGACGTAAAATGTTCTGCTGATTACGGAAAAGTTGGGTGACCACCCCGAAAAATGGTTTATTTCCGAGATATTCGCGTTTTAATTATTTTTTAATTGATGCAATAATCCTCTTGCAATATTGGTTTCTTTAAAATTTCAAACATAGCATTAGCTAGAAAACCGATCTAGGAGGATAAATTCCCCTCATATCATTTTTCAACTAAGTCAATTGTTTACATAAAAAATAACAATTACGTTAGAAATGAGGAAAAAGTAAATTGTGCTTATTTCGGTTAAAATATTGATTCAACAGGAAGAAGTTTCAAACGAAAGTTGGACTATTTCAAGATGTGCATCTTTTTTGTGAACGAAATTTCTTGATAAACGTTATCAATATTGAGGAAACATCAAATAATGAAATACAAAAATTGAGAGCCAAAATAAAAAGCTGTTCTTCTTTGAAACGAGCAATTTTATCAAAAATTTAGAAGAGATAAAAGATACTTCTTTTCGGGTTTACTTCAACTGTCATGGAGAAAATTATATTCAAATGTTGATATTTACCAAGTCAATATACATTTCTGAATGCACATACTTTGACATGCAATATTTTTAGCAATTTTGAATGAAATCTGCTGAAAATTTGAGCATGTAAAGTGTGAACTTTATCAAAAAATTGGCATTAGCTATTTTGAGATATATAATAAATGCTTCTGCTGTGAACAATAATGAACAGAGTCTCGTTTTCAGCTACTAATGATCGCAGAGATTTGTAACAAAGCTAAATAATCTTCATAAACATTGAAAAATAATATGACTTTATTTTCAAATTTCTATCATTTGTTCTTTGGTTATTATTCAAGTTTCTTTTTTTGGTGAAAATGTGATGGATCGTCATAGCTGTGACAAAGGATAGTTTTCCAGAAGCGGTATGGGCTGTCCACAAACCATCCCAATTTTTCTCTACGTCACTGGCGTGAGCTCGTCGGTCTTGCGACGGGCTCGGCAAGCCGCTGTCGCATTTCGTGCAAGCTGCTCGAAACAAATTTTACTATAAAAGACCCATTTTCTAATACAGTAAGTGACCATAACTTCCTCACTCTTTAATAAAATGTATTGATGTTAGAGGTCAATCGATTCGTCTCGAAGCAAGGAATCTTTTATATTCTGGCATCAACTTTGAGTTATGTTAATGAAAAAGGTTTTACTATAAAAAACCGATTTTTAAAATATTATAAAGTGCTAAAAAAAGGTAATAAATATTTTTAGGAATCCTTCGGTCAGTTTTGAGATATTAATGGTCGAAATAAGCCCACCAAATTTTATCAAGTTATCTGCAACCGTCTTCAAGTTATCGTGTCCATAAAAAAGTGTGACATCCACACACATATACACAGACACATCACATCCTCACACACACACACACACACACACACATCCGGGCAATTGATCAGAACACTGTGTTAGACATTTTGTTATTGAGAAACGTTCAATTATACGATTTTAAAAATTTCCGAAATCGTCACCATCACAAAACTTCCTCTGTAAGGAAGCAAAATAGTGCATTGGGACCCCCATGAAGTGTACTCAATTTGAAATCAATTGATTTAAACCTAGGTAACGTGTGCGATCAAAGTAGATTGAAAAAAAAGAAATTATCTCCAGAGTTTCGAAGTTTTTTTGAAATAACTTTTTCTTTTACATTTTTGGGGGTGTCTAGGGTCTTCTCATTTTTTTCCAAATTTAAGGACAATATTCTACATGAGATAATTATGTTTTAATATACACTTGTAATTACCTTTTATTGTATATTCAAGTTTTTGTGAGTTCACTTTGATCCCATGAAAGCCCTCAAGTGACAAAAAATTTTTTTTCATTTTTTCATCGGCATAAAAAAATAAAACATAATTCTCTCATGCAGCATAGTATTCTTAAATCTGACAAAAATTGCGAAGACTGTAGACACCCCTAAAAATGTAAAAAAAAATTTGAATTTGAAAAATCCTTACAACTCTGTACATGATATTTTTTTAAACTTATTTTGCTCGCGAATAATTATTATTTATAACAATATTCTCTTACAATAATGCTAAAAAGTTGCGGTTTATCCGCAGTTTTCAAATTTTAGTCCACTTTTCACGTGGAGTAAAGTAATAATTGATGCAGTTTCATAATAATAATTTTTGAAACAATTTATTATTGTTCATAACTACCTTCTCTTAGAGTTATGCTAGAAAGTTTTTCTGCAATTCTTAGCCTTACTTTCACTATTTAGTTATGAACAAATAATAGCTGAGCATCAACAAGAATCATTTTTTGAAAAGTATGACATTGATAATAAATTGTTTAAACAATTATTCGAACTTGAATTCATTATTACCTTACTCTAATTGAAAAGTGCACAAAAAGTGGAACATTTCAAATAAGAACCGCAACTTTCTAGCATTATTCTAGGAGCATATTGTTATAGATAATAATAAATTGTTTGAACAATTACTTTTGTTAACTCTGTCTTCTTATTGCCTCGCTCTAATTGCAAATTTTGAAGAATCGAAAGAAACGCGACTTCTAAACTGTATTCTAGGAGAAAATTGCTATAAACAATAATAAATTGTTTAAAGCAATTTATTTAAACATATTTCTATCAATAGAAAGCAATATATTATGTATTAGAAAAAATTGGTACTAGAAGCAACCACAAAAAATTATTATTAGCGCCAAAAGCTCGCAAAACCTAATTTTTCACTTATGGAGGTTTTTTGGGACCCTATAAAGCGAACTTATGGGAGTGAAATTCAAAAAGTGATGAATAGAAATTACAAACAAGTCTTTTTTTCTAATGGAAAAATATATACGTGTGAAATAAGTTTTGGCTTGCGGAACATCTAAATGTAATTTTTTCTAACAAAAAAAGAATACGCATTTATTTTTTGTGTTCATTCGAATATATTTGAGAAATAAGAGCACGGAAATTCGAAAGAAAATAATTTGGACCACCCTAGTGTAGATAGACCTGTAGAGTGCAGGACCACTCAGAGCATATATAAGTGTTAGTAAGGGCTTGATCACATAGTTTTAATTGTCAAAATGTAATAGATTTCGAATACAATATTTCCACATTACAAGTGCTAAATTAGAAAATGGTCATATTTTGCATTTTAGTCCTCAGCAGGTACGTAAGACTATGCTGGCTATCCGCTGTGGTCGACATCACCTGTTTGGCTGCGTGAAGGAAAGCCGCGTAGTACATGATAGAACAGGACGTACTTATGGGACGTGCTATGCGATTGTCTTACTCGCACTGAGAACTCTTCATGGTTCATTTCTGAAGCTGCTTGCACGAAATGCGACAGCGGCTTGCCGAGACCCTCGCAAGACCGACGAGCTTACGCCAGCGACGTAGGAAAAAACTGGGATGGTTTACGGACAGCCCATACCACTTCTGGAAAACTATCCTTTGTACCAGCTATTAGGATCCATTACATTTTCACCAAAAAAAGAAACTTGAATAATAAACAAAGAACAAATAACAGAAATTTAAAAATAAATCCATTTTATTTTTTAATGTTTATAAAGATTATTCAGCTTTGTTATAAATTTCTGCGATCATTAGAAGCTGAAAACGAGACTCTGTTTATTATTGTTTACAACAGAAGCATTTATTATTTTATCTAAAAATAGCTAATACCAATTTTTTGGTAAAGTTTTACACTTTACATGCTCACATTTTTAGCAGATTTTATTTAAAATTGCAAGAGATATTGCATGTCAAAGTTTGTGCTCGTTTTAAAGAAAAACAGCTTTCTTTTTTGGCTCTCAATTTTTTAATTTCATTAATTGGTGTTTTCTCAATATTGATAACGTACATCAAAAAATTTTGTTTACAAAAAAGATGCACATCTTGGAGTAGTCCAACTTTCGTTTGAAACTTCTTCCTGTAGAATCATTATTTTAACTAAAATAAGCACAATTTACTTTTTCCTCATTTTCTAACGTAATTGTTATTTTTTATGTAAAAAATTGACTCACTTGAAAAGTGATATGAGGAATTTATCTTCCTATATCGGTTTTCTAGCCAATGCTATGTTTGAGATTTAAAAAAAACCGAAATTGCAAGAAGATTATATCATTAATTAAAAAATGATTGAAACGCGAATATCTCGGAACTGCACTATTTTTTGGGGTGGTCACCCAACTTTTTCGTAATCAGCAGAACATTTTTCGTCATCTTAAAAAAAAATTCCACGGACCTAGAACGGCACACGGAAATACACTCAGCTCCTAGAGTATTTTTACGTAGGAAATCTTCACTTGAAATTTCTGACAGCGACCTATTTCCATACGGCCGACTTTATAGCAAGTAATCGGGATCATTAACACAAGGTAAAAATGCACGTGAATGTCATTTGAACCTATGGGAATAAGCTCCTTAGTTTATTTGGCCTAACGAAGGCTGCAATAAATAATACTGAGCGGTTAAAAAGAAGCATTTCGGTTCTCTCGAAGATTTTTCTGTTAATCTTAGCGGTCATTGGTACTCGCTTTCTCTCACCTTCGGCCAATTACCACTGCCTAGTATAATGTTTTGAAGTATGTCGTTTCATTGAAGGCAGTGGTGTATGTAAGGCCGAAAATTTCAAATGACCACAATTCAAGTATACAGGGTGTTCCAATACGAATAATACATTTTTATATTTTTGAATCCTAAAAAAAAATGTCGGAAATAATTTAAGAAATTCTTTGAAGTACTTATTACCGAGTAATTAACAATTGAAGATTAGCCAATTAAGAGCTCGCGCTAGATGGCAGATAGTCCACGTGTCACCGACGAGAGTGCATGCGTAAACAAGTTTAGTTTCTATAATTTTCCCTTCATTCGTTTTCCAGGAGGTTCTGACTCTCTGGTGCAACTTAACACTTAGACGAGTCACAAAAATGAAAAAATATCTTTTCCCCAAGCAATCAAATTAGTCAACATTGCTCGACGTATTAATATATTTGAATTCTTTATAATTCTCTTCAATTCTGTAGAATTCCCTCCAACACATTGGAGTTACATAAATTGAAGTTATTTTAAATACTTTTGAAATCATCGGAATAAGTTTTGAATTATTTCGACTTCATTCGCGCTTCAAATTATTAAATTTACAAATTCTTCTGAATCCTTTTGATTCTTTTGAAATATTTTTTATCTTATTAACTTAAATTTCTCAGTTCAGGTATGCTAATTAAGAAACCTTATGAAAAATGTCGACAAAAGTCCGTCAACAAGTGCGAGCCAATAGAGTCCAAATTAAATGATTATTCCAGTGCACTCGTGTAAAAAAAAGTACCAAGTTACTTTTTGCGGGGTGAATTTTTAACTGCATACATACACTGGATGAAATACCCCTGGTGACGTCCTAACTAAGATGATTTAATTAACTTGTAATCTGATTTCATTCATCAATCCACATCACAGAAATCAAACAAATAAAGCTTGACAAAGTTTCATTAGTTAATCAACATCAATATCATAAAAGCCTTCGTCAAACTCACTCGACCACGGTGCTCTGCCTAGTTGAAAGCTACACAGACAGAAAATTACCAGAAAATTTTCCATACGTGTATGCACAAATGAGTCTCGAAAAAGTCTTAATTAGTAAATTAGTCATTCGAATTAGAAACCTAATTCTTTCCCGCTAGTACACGTATTCATTCGTAGAATTACTAGGTGATTTTTTTGTGTATAGTTTTCATTTAGCAGAGCGCCGTGGTCAAATCAATTCGAAGCTAGCCATTGTGTTGAGAAATAAAAAATGCAACTCCATTACGAATCAATTAAATCATCTTAGTAGGGACGTCACCAAAAGTATATCGTCTGGCTTGTGTTTGCAGTGAAAATGCACTACTTCCTACTGGAAGTAGTTCATACGGCTTCTGATTGATTATTCGCCATTTTTTTGAAATTCATAAATATGAAAGTGTATTCTGAATATTGGGACACCCTCTACATAAAGTCTCTTATAAATAGAATAAACAAATTGAAACGAAATTGTAAAATTTCTTTATTTATGATTCTTGACATATGCTTTAGGGAGGACATACATTTGAACGGGAAAAAATGAGTGAGTTTTAGGATTTGTTTTAACAGAAATTTATTATTCTACATTTATAAAACTGCAGGTGTACCTTAATTATATATTTAAGCATACAAGACAATTTATTTTATTTCATTTATTTCCAAAATGGGGGAGCTGTGGCACAGTGTTCCAGGAAGGTTGCCACGGAAGTTGCAAATCCGCGTGCAGTGTAGCTTGCTGTAGGCTTTGATTTGCAACAAAATTTGAAAAAAATTCAGTTGCGGCATGTATAGTTTCTGATATTTAAAAAAAATCACAATTTTTCGCAAATTTTCTGTAAAATTGTATTAAAGGAAGTCATTTTCACCTAGTTTTGCGAAATTAATTCAATTCAAATAGAAAATAATGAAGTTATTGATATTTCTGCGAAGTTTTAACAAAATCGGTTGAATAGTTTTTGAGTGATTCTGCACGCCAATTTCGAAAGTGCACTTTCGAGAAAACGCCTTCAAAATTCTGACTCGTAAAAGAACCAATGATTGAAATTACTTGCGGGATAATTATCGATACAAGGCCCATACAGTAAGCCTTCAGTTTTTTTATGAAGCTTATTTTCCGCCATGAATTGTTCCCTTCTAGCTTTACGGGCCTCTTTCGTCTCTGAAAGGCTGCGCCGCTCCTGTCGCTGCATTCGCCTCTGATCGCTGTTCACGGGCTGTAGGTTTTGAAGTTTCTCGAATTTCGCTTTGAAACTCTGGGAAAATATTCTGCATATATAGTTCTATCGTTCCAAAATGAAAAAAAGGGATTCTTCAATCGTTCTAAATGTATTTCCCTCCTTAAGACTTTTTTCCAGTTTTTTGTGAAAATCTCTGACTTTTTCTTGATTTCGCGATTTTCGTTGACCTGCGGTCACCCGTGAGGGGAATCATGCATTATCAGTGTTTTTTTGCGATTTGTGTCAGGAAAAACGAGGTTGAAAGGAAAATGAATTCTAATGAATTGGATAATACTTCTGTGAGTTTGGGAATGGAGAGCGACATGAGATCGAGAATGTCAATGGTGCAAAGCTTGACCTGGATTTAATTTTAATTTACTTGGTGGAAAGGCATGAGATAGTTTATGATAAAAGTCGTATTGATCACAAAAATGCCAAAAAAAGCAACAAGCTTGCGAGGACTTGGTTTTCCAAGTCTACATAATCAACGGCCAATCAACATTGGGTAATAAATAAACTTCTCAATTAATATTTTTACTTTTCTATTTTGAAGTTATCTTTTAATAAATGTCTCGAAAGTATATTTTGTTTCTGCACTTTACAATACATAGCCAGGAAAGCTCATTCAAATCTGGTTATCATACTTCTACTCTTATAAAATTTCATGTAAAAGAATAGAATCAATAATGGTAACTCATTTCATCCTTCAAATGCATGTTTTTAGGTGGTTAATTATTAATTTCTTTTATACGATATATATTATTGTACATATGAATAAAACTATATCTTGCATGTGTCTCTAGTTTACAAAGCTATCAATGAAAAAAAAGTTCAATTGAACGTTCAGAACTTTAAAGATATGAAATTAACGTCATCTATTAAATATTCAAATTTTATGCGAAAAGCTAAAAGTAAATGAATAGATATTTGACTAATTTTGATCAAGGAAAATAGTATGATTTGAAATCTAAGAAAGTTTGAAATTGAATTATTTTAAAGCAAAAGTATTTCAAATTAACATCTTTCGAAAGGACACTGGCACTATTTTTGAGAGAATTAGATTATTCTCTTAACTGCAAATTGAATTTTTCATCACAGCTCGAAGTTGAGAAAACGTGCTCCTCAAACCAAAATAAAATTTTCCTTGATTTTCTCGGAATTTAATGACATTTTCCGCAATCAAACTTTTTTTGCATCAATTCAGGAACTGAATAGCTAGAAAATTTGCTCTTTTTAATTGAAAATTTGCCTTATAGTCAACGTCTAAGGCTAAGAAAACGTGCGTCTCTAGCGAAAACAAATTTTCCCTCTATTTTCGTTGAACCTAATAAAATTTTTTGATCAAACTTTTTAGGCCACAATGGAAATCTAATGTATTTCGAAAGCATTTATCTAATATATTTTTTTTCAAATTGGAAGATCAATTTTTGAGAATTTTTTTGCCTCTCTTGGAAAATCAGAATGTTACATCCTGTAACTAATCCCTTAATAAATTATTAATTCTCGGTGTTAATAAATTTGATCATTATCGTCGGATCAAGCTAGTGTCATCTTCACGCTATGTGGTTTCTCGTCTCGCGCGAGATAACAAAGCGTAACGGACTCAGTGATCACAACGCATAGCCAAGTCCGACTTCTTTACGTGTACCATAAAAAAACTCACTGAAGCATAAACTGTACCTCGCTTAAAGACATGCCAAGACAATGTAAGAACCAAATTAAAAATCCAAAAACACGGCCAGTCAGGCAGTTAGTAGTTCTATTACAAGTCGGTGGTCAGTGCAGACTGATAATTTTGTGGTCAATTAATAGTTCACGATAAGGCAATTTGGAATAGAGTTTTAACTGTTTATCATTGTATTTGATTAAGCAGGGTAATATTTCAATTTGTGCGTCAAAGCATAATTGTACTCTAAACGATTTTTAGTTAATTAATCACCCACGGGTATACAACTAGAACATCGAGTTGGACTATCAATCGCTACCAAGATTGGATATTTGTAATTCCTCCTCGAAACGAAAAGCATTTGGGAACAATCACTCCATTAACATCGTCTACAAGATCATCGAACAAAAGGAATCGGCAAAATATCAAAAAAATTATGAGAATTCGCGAGAACAAGTGACATAAACACAGCAAAAAATGATGCAATAATATGTCAATTTTGTTGAGGAAGTGGACACATTGCCTCATCGTGTTATCAAATTGAAAATCAAATAAATTTTCCTACTTATTGATCACGAAGCAATAAACGAAGAAACCAACGTCAGTCCAGAAATCGAGAATGAAATTCACAAGAATGAAATCCTCAAAAGAGGGTACAAATTCAAAATCAACAATGGGCACCATAAAATCAAAATCAATACCAATGTCCTCAAAATCAATACCAACGTCCACAAAATCAATGCCCACGTTTTCAAAATCAATACGAACGTTCACGAAATCAAAATCAATACTTACCTTCACAAAATCAAAACAGATGACAACTTCTACAGCATATTAAATTCCCACAAAATAATTCTAATTTCCATTCCCACCCTTATCCCACCCAAAAAAATAATCAGACAAGAAATAATATAATATGCAATTGCCGTAAAAAAACAAGGGCATGTAATTGAAGAATTCGCAAACGTATATATAATAATAATTCATAAGAAACACAAATGCAACCACTAAATCAGGGAAACTTGAATCCCCTCTCCCAGACGGATGCACTGCAAGAGGTCCATATGAAAAATTTAATGCATTCAAATCATTATTTCCTGTCCCTGAAAAACTAGACTCTCAAAGAAGTATAAAATGGTGCATGGTTTTAGATTTTCAAAAACTGAACGAAGAAACTATTGGCTGTTCATACCCACTCACTTATATCATATAAATCCTCGATCAATTGGAAAAAGCTCAATGTTTTTCTGTATTTGATTCAGCATGGGGATTCCATCAAATAAAAAAGGACTCTAGAGACTCACAAAAAACAGCCTTTCCTACTTCTTTCGGATACTATGAATTCAACCGTATGCTCTTTGGCCTTCAAAAAGCGCCTGCTACATTTCAACGCCTTATGGATTTAATTTAAACTGGCCTTCAAGGCACCGAATTGTTTACTCACTTGGACGATATAGTGATTCACGTACAATTTTAACGTTGTTTACGAAGCAGGTAAGACAAACATAAACGCCGATGCTTCATCTCAAAATCCTGCCGAAGAACTAGAGCCTTTAATCTCAGCAAATATCATTTTTGATTATTATAAATTAAAAATATTATAAAATTGGGTGCTGAGGATTCAGACTTACAAACTCACGAAAGTCTGAATAGAAAAAATTATGAAAATATAACGAAAACAGATTGTATAATTATCACAAAAAAACAATGAATTTTATAAATCTTGAATTAATTTCAATATAACCTGACTCTGAAAATTTGGATATAATCAATTCATCAATTTCAAAGGAATTGCTAAACCTTATCAGAAATCTTGGAAGTTCAATCAATAATGTCACGGACAATTCACATTCCTTTAAAACTACATAGTCATTAAATCCTGGTAGCAAAAATTCTACATTAAATGCTACGATAACACAAGAACAAGGTCAAAATCAAGTTCTGAATCAAGTTCAAAATCAAGTACTGATAAAGTCTCATACTTAGGTTCTAATTCAAGTTCAGACTCAAATATGAGTTCAAATTCAAGTTTTCGTTCAAGATCAAGACTTAGATCAAGATTAAAATCAAGAGGAAATTAAAATTCTAGTTCAAGCTATAAGATAAATGGAAACAAGAATAAAGATATTCTCACTAAAGAATCATTTAGTCAAATCAAAGAAAGAATTTATGTACTCTTAAATAAAATGGATCCTCCAAATCTAAATCAATCAAAATACCACGCAATGGCAACTGGAGGACAATAAAAAAAATATATTCAAGAATCAAATTCAGATAGCAAGAATGAAAACTTTAAAAAGGCGCCTCAGCCATCACGTGTGAAAAATACTGCAAACTTGAACAAACTTGGCAGACCCGAAAAGATAGTCACTCAGAACTCAAATGAGATAATTGTTCCAGTAAAGAAAAGAGGTGAAGACCTAAAGAAGAAAATAATGCGGAATCTCATAAACAGCCTTAAAAAAAGAAGAAGCAACCGAAATCTTATAATAAATCAGACTCGGAAAATGATATTCTTTCTGATCTACAGTTCATACCATACAGTTCAAAATATGTAAAGGAAAAAAACAGTATATTCATAGAAAGAAAAAAATTGAAATCCTGAGGATTCTGATACTTCCTACCAAAGAAATTCTCAAAGAATCGTTTTTTACCCAACATATATTTCAGCAGAAAAAACTGAAAAACGAAAATACACAATAAAAACTAGGCCAAAATTTTTAGAAGAAAAAGGAAAAAATTCAAACTTCGAATATCTATTATCTGAAGACGAAAACTCTGATAACTTCCATGAAGAAGATTCTGAAAATTTTAATGGAGATGAGCAACTTCTCGATACAATGGATAAAGTAAAGTCTCTAGAACAAAATCCATTGAATAGAAATGAAATGAAAAAAAGCGAAAAGAAAAGAGTTCCAGAAAGCAAAGAAAATTTTCTTCTCCCAGAACCCCCTCCTGAACCTCCCCCTCCTCATACTTCACCAATAGAACAAACTAACGCAGGAAAAAACATAATTGAATACCGCGACCAATTACCGATGAGAAAATATAATTATGCATAGTTTCTGTCACTCGATGGAAGCCCTTGCGAAAATGGCTTGAAAGCACTAGCTAATCGAGAAAAATTGTCGAAATTTATAAATCTCCAAAGTGGTCTTGCGAAAATTTTCATACTATGTTAATTCCTATGTTTATATATAAATGAAATTATTTAATGCAATTTAATTTAATTTAAATTTACATATTATTAAATTAATAATATATAAATTGATAATTATTAATGTTGACAAATTTTATGTATAATCGGATCAAACTAATGTCATCATTTTCACGCTGTGTGGTTTCCCATCTCGCACAAGATAACAAAGCATAACGGGCTCAGTGATCACAACGCATAGCAAACTTCGACTTTCTTACGTGTACCATAAGAGTCAGGCCCGGACTGGCCCACCGGGCAACCAGGCAATTTCCCGGTGGGCCCCTGAGCCAGGAGGTCCTTGAATAAATTTTTTTTATAGAAAAAAAAATAATGGATAAATTCTTAATTTTGCCATAGTGGCGTACCCAGTGTGGGTGTGAGGGGCTCTTCATCAAAGGCTTTTTGATGCTTTTTTTTCTCATTTCTGCATTCGATTTCCACGTATGCTGAGGCCCCCGATATACAGGGACCTCTCCGGGCTTCAAGAATTTTGGGCTGTAATTTTCTCTGACAGTGCTTTATTTTTGTCTCAAGGGGCCCCTTAACAAAGCTCCTCTGACTTTGTTTCACCTAAGTGAATTTCAAAAACAGGGGCCCCTTCGGCTCATTGCCCGGTGGGCCCTTAGGACCCCAGTCCGAGCCTGATAAGAGTACTCACTGAAGCATGATCTGTACCTCCCATGAAGATATCATAAATCAATATGGTATACGCTCGACCTGTGCGCATACTGTGCAACATTCACTGAACCATGATCTGTACCTCACACGAAGCCATCCTAAGACAATGTAAGGCCTCATATAAAAATCCAAAAGCATGGTCAGTCAGACAGTTAATAGTTTTATTTTGAGCCGGCGATCAGTGCAGTCTGATAGTTTTGCGATCAGTTATTTGTTTACGATAACGCGACTTAGAATCGAGTTGTAACTGTGTGCCATTGTATTCGATTAAGTACGGTGATACTCAAGTTTGGGCGTTGAACCATAATTGTACTCCGAACGATTGTTTAGTTATCAATCACCCACGGGTACAAAATTGGATCGCCGAGTTGGACTATCAATCGCTACTAAGTATTTTGCCGATATGAATTATCTTGACAAGCCTATATCTTATAATAAGTGAGCCGAACTTCATATTTAATTTTGATGATATGCCGTTTTTGAAAATACAATTAATTTTGTTGCATACATCCTGCTGCAGGACCACCAGTAATTTTCGAAAAGAAGCGTATAAGGATGTGCAAAGCAGCGATTCCACAAGCGACGATGCGATGGAGTACGAAGGGGATGAGGAAATATATAATGCCTTCTCAGCTAATCAGAATCTTTCAACTAAATCGGATGAAAGTATGTATTCCTAAATTCATTTCAAATTGTTATCCCCAGAACAGATTGTCTGAATGGTTTCGCGAATTACTTTTAAATGAAATTTTTTTATGATGTTTCCTTAATAATCTGTTCCTCGTTTTACTTGTTTGAATGGAATTTATCAACCTTGGTGACGCTTGAAACGGCTTCCTATTGTTATCAGTATTTTCTTATTAGAAAATAAAAAAATAAGTATTCGAAATAAAATAATTGAAGTAATTTTCAGCAGAAAAAAAACTAAAATTTGAATTCTCAATTTTAATTTGCAATCGAAAATTTTTTTTGTAATTTTCATACATTTTGTGCTCAGGACGCAGTCTCGCAAATTATCAGAGTAGCGAGTTTGCGGAGTAGATTTTTCAACGCAAAAGGATTATTGCAGGAAGTTTGCTGAAGAATCTTATTGGTCAAAACATTTGCTTCATAAATTTACTACGAATACTCTACTAATTTGTCACGCATCACTGTACAAAAAGTCCAGTCAAATAAGCTTTCTCCGATGAAAATGACCCACGAGGGTGAATTTTTGCATGAGCGCCAAAAGGATCCTTGCAATGAACCCCACGAAAATTTGAAATCTCACCAAGGCCGGGGTCTTTCGAAAATGACCAAAAAAATCCAAAAATTCAAATTTCTTTGATAACGGCTAAAGATACCCGAAAAAGTTTGCAATGAAAAGTACAGAGAATAAAATTGTTCATGAAAAATGTCTCGTGCATTCTTTCAAAAATTCATAACTCGAAAACCATTGTTGGTTGGAAAAAATGGCACGATCCCTTTTTTATATGATTTTATTCAATTTTCCCGAAAAAAAATATAACAATTTGCTTTTATTTATTGAAAGAAATTGTTTATGAAAAATAGTTTATGAAAAAATACTACCTTTTTCGGAAAAATGAATATCGTTTTCGAAATAAGCACTTTGAAATCTATAGAATACGACTGATTTTTTTAGGGGACATTTTATTTCAAACATTTTTTTTTCAGACATTTTTTTCGTTAGATGCGTACTTCTTGAGATATTTTGATGTCTCAAGATAAAAAAAACACCCTGTATAACAATTATGTTCTAACGGAGGTTGCAAGTTTCGCGCGCGTTGTTGCATTCCGCTAGATGAATTTTGGTGTTATATATATTTATGTATTTTCTATTTATACATTCATATATTTTAT
>JAUMHM010006836.1:0-12881 GCA_032362435.1 Melikaiella ostensackeni
TGATATGAATATATATATATATATATATATATGTATGTATGTGTGTTGACCAAGGACGCAATTTTAATGTTTGCCGTGGGCTACCAAAATTTTTTTTTCGATTTTATATTTTGGTTAAAAATCGTTTTAGATGTTTCTTGCAATTTGGATTGTATGTAAGAAGCAAAAAATTTTATACGTAGATTTTCATGAAATATGGCCTTTTTTAACAAAAAAAGTTGAAGTCGATTCATTGAATATCGTTAGAATGACAAAAAATGAATTTGAATAATTCGAAATTTTTAAGAATTTTTATCACAGTTTGGCAGTACTACTAGACTCTGTAAACCGATTTTTTTCAAACGTGAAGTCGTAATTAGTTAATTGAATTCGATAGAATGTTTACAGCTATCTCAATACAAAAATGTTCATCTTTAAGAATTTTTGAAGTTTTTAATTTTTTGTTTGTGAATAAATTTTTTTTTTTTATATATTAGGAGTATAGCAACGAAGTAAGCACCTAATTTGTTCATTTCCATAAGAAGAGTCGATTTATGTACGTAATTCGAAGTGTCTCGGCGTCCCGAAATTCGGGACGACTAGCCTGTTTTCACCATTTGGCTAGTCGTCCCGAAAATCACGTACTTTTCAAATTTTATTCCTTTTGAGTTAGCCGAAGATTATCAAAACTGCTAATCGTCCCTAAATAAAACTAAATTTAAAGAAAACTAATCAAACTAAAAGTGAGGTTATGTTTTAGAAAGTATAGTCCTTTAAGCTTTAACTTTAACTTATTCAAACAAAGTGTCTTATCATCCCGAAATTTGGGACGACTAGCAAATCTTACACTTTTGGTTAGTCATCTTAAATTTCGGAATAACTAGCATTTTTCACACACTCTTTGAGTTCAACTGCATATTATTGAAGGAAAAAATAAAATATACATAAAACAAGAATTACTTTTAGCCGAATCACTACCGGCTTTAATTTTATTTTTACAGTAGTTCGCCGTGGTCCAGTGGTTAAAGCGATTTACTAGCAACGCTGCCGTACTGCGTTCGAGTACTCGTGGTTTTATTATTTTTTTCTATTTTAACAAATTCGCTGACAATTTAAAAAAATTGATAAAAGTATCATTAAAAAATATTCTAAAAGTAGCTTAAAAATCACCCCATATATATCTATATATATATATATATACAGATTTGTAAATTTTTCTAACGTTTGTGAGAGAAAAACTTTCTCAATTTTGGGAACATAGCAAAATTTCAAATACTAAATTTATCCGTTATTATGAGACAAATCGATTGATGTATTTAACAGGCCTGAATGGCCAAATATAATTATGATATATACAGATTTGTGAATTTGTTTAACGTTTAAAAGATACAAAAATTATCAATTTTTGAAAGACAACAATTTATTCGTTTTGATAAAATAAATCTAATGAACTATATAAAAACCTTCTAAGACCTATGAATAATAAGAAAAACTCCGTTTACAATCCAAAACTCCCTTTCCAGCCCCCTGACTCAATAAATTTTTTAAAGATAATTAACCATCCGCCAATTATCTGTAACTTGAAAACCATTGTAAGATCCTGGAAATTAATAAAGACTAGAGGCAGGTGGCAGCAATTTCTTTCAGATAGGTCTTCTTGACACAAACACCCTCTTGCCTTTTTCTAAATAATATCCCCTTTGCTGTCCCTCTTTTAAATTATAGTAGACCTCCCTATTCCCCTCTTCTTCATTCGATACTTCTTCATTGGTTTTTTCCAAGATCACTGAATAATATTATTTACTGAATTTCAATTTTAAAATGTCATTTTAACAAAAGCTTCTTTTCATTTTAAATTTTATTAATAGAATTGTTTCCAAGATGCACTACGTGAAAGTAATCGATCAAAAATATAAAAAATTGAATCATCATCACACGTCATATTTATGAAGGCTGCTATCATATTTATTTACTTGAATATCACAATGTGTAAATATTCCAAATTTGAATTCAAAATTGAAATTCAGTTTTTTTTTCTAATTTGATATTTCATGAAAAAGGGCCAGCGAAAATTGATTTAAGAAGGGGAGAACTGAAAAAAGTGAAAGAAACTGAACTCTAGCATGATATTCTATGCATTTTTTCGAGCTTTAGAAAAACCTAATTTTTCAAATTAGTCATAAAACATCCCTATAAACCCTACAGCGGAAAACGAATGTCTATAACCGAAAAATGTGCATATTTAAGTTTTGTACTTATTAAAAATAAATTGAATAAAAGTTATAGGGCATCCCTTCTACTTTTTCAAGCATCAAAACCTCCTGAACTTTCAAATTAGCCATAAAACATCCCTTTAATCAGGAGTATGCCATGACCTATTCTGTAGTCAGAAAAATTGTGCCATGGTTTGTCCACAGCAGCGGAGCGGCGAACTAGCGGCGCGTCGATCGTCACTCGATTGTCTCACATTAGTTTAAAAAGGCATTCCCATAGAAATGTATTCGTAGCATATAATATTTATTTATTTTTCAAAGTTTTGTGGATAAACTGTGAATGAAAATGGATGTTAGTTACTGCACGATACCCAATTGTACTAATGGGTATGAATCAAAGAAATCAAACGAAGAGAAGTTCCATTTCTTTTTGGTAGCGCAAAATTGTGTTGAACAGTGGCAACGTGCAATTCTATGACACGAAAGTGACTTTACGTGCAAAGCTGGACAAGTCGTTTGCGAAAAACATCTTTTAGAGACCGATATTGTTTGGGAGAAACAGGTCTTAGCTCCTGATGGAAGCGCTATGCCGCCAAGTAGTTCAATTTTTATGGTAAAATTTTGTGAACACAATAACATAACCTCTACTCTAGCTGCATAGGTCGATTTTAATTCTTTAGATTTTTCTCAATACAGACAATAAAAGAACATTGAAATAGAAATTGATTTATTCTTTAATACCCATATAAGTATATTTTATAATTTCAAGGCAATAAAAACAACACAAAATTTTATAAAAAATAACCAAGAAAAACTGTCGAGATTTTTAAATTGTGCCATCTTTTATTTGCCTTTTTCGATCTTGTCGATTTATAAATTTCAATATGATGCAAAATAAGTATTGTTGCCAATATAATTCCAAACATTTATTTAAATAATATAAATCATCATATTTATAAATTTTTTAGGCACTACGTCACAAGGTACCACGATTAAAAAAAGGTGTTGTTCCAACTTAATTTCCAAACTGCCCGAGTCATTTATCGAAGCCCATCAAAAAAGCTCGTCGAATGCTAGAGCGAAATTTGAATGATATTCTTTCATAATCATTACTGCAAATTTGTTATTATTACTGTATATTAGTAACAGTTTATTTACTACTTGCTCATTCTTATACAATTTAACCTGATCTTCTTTATTTCCCACAAGCTATAGGAAACAATAATTCCTACAAAATCTATGGAATACAAACTTGTTATTTATTTTATACGTTCACTTCAAAAAGGAATACATATATATAGGGTACCTTTTCACGGAGCAAAATTACGGAGGTGAGAAAATAATTTATGAACAATAACAGCCCCTTTCAGCTTCGTTTCTATCCCCCGAATCTCGCCATTCTCCAAATTAATTTTTTCAGGAAAAAATCGAGTAAAAAATTTAATAGTTACTTTTGTCCAAATTGAATCAACTACTTTCTGATTTTTTTGGAAAAAATTAATGTGGAACATCAAAAAAATTTGAGGTGAGAAACAAAGTCGATAGAAGTTATAATGATTTAGAAATCAATTTTTGAATTTCGAAATTTTGCTCCGTGAAAAAGTAATTATATTTAGTATGAAATAATAAATATGTTACCTGATAAACTCACTGATGTTACCAGGATAGTGCTGGACTGAAGAACTAAACAATTCAGATTGTAAATTACGTTTACAAAACTTCGAGAACAGTTAAAATTTTATAAAAAATAAAAAATTTAGTGCACTTTGCAGTGATTGCAATTCAAATGTATAGAGAGTGACGATCGCAACGCCAATGTTTGCTATTCCCGCCGCAGGCACGAAATTTGACAATGGCGTGACATACCCCTGCCTCTAACCTATGCAGGTGAGCTCCGGCCATCAGAACCATCTAATCTTTAAAAGAGATCATATAACACCTCTGCAACTTTTACAGCACAGCTGGAATGTATAACCGATAACTGTATACATTTTTTGATTGATCACTCTTGAGAAAAGAAAGAATTAAAAAGTGAAATACGATAGAATTTTCTCTCTATTTGTTTATCACCAGA
Organism: Melikaiella ostensackeni; assembly: GCA_032362435.1. Classification (NCBI taxonomy): domain Eukaryota; kingdom Metazoa; phylum Arthropoda; class Insecta; order Hymenoptera; family Cynipidae; genus Melikaiella; species Melikaiella ostensackeni. The sequence goes on from JAUMHM010006836.1 coordinate 4,267, forward strand.
ACCTCCTGAGTTTTTAAATAAGTCATATAAAAGATCTCAGGAACCCTTAAAGTAGAACCAGTATATCTCCATGAACGAAAATGATAAAACATTGAAGTATATCAGTTTAGAAAAGAAAAAACTAAAAAGCGATGACCGATACAGATCATTATCTCTATTTTTTTAGCATCAGAACCTCCTGAGCTTTCAAATCAATCATATAACACATGTCAGTAACCCTTACAGTAGAGTCAGTATCTACATGAACGAAAATGGCAAATTTTTAAATATATCACTTTAGGAAAGAAAAAACTAATAAGTGATACCCGACAGAACTTTCTATTTTTTCGAGCATTACAGCCTCCTGAATTTGTAAATCTACTGTCCAACGAAAGAACCTAGTAAGTGACATTTGCCATAGTGACTACTTTCAGGCATATCTGCATGGGAAAATAACCTCTATGGCAAATGTCACTTACTAGATTTTTCCGTTGGACAGCAGAAATGAGCCATGAAACATCTCTTTCACCCTTACATGAGAACCAGAATTTTCACAACTAGAAATTGTAAATTTGGTAATTTATTACTTTTTGAAAAAAAATAAAAATGAAAAGTGATATCCGATAGAGCTTCCTCTTTATTTTTTCGATAAACTGGACTCCATAAGCTCTTATATGAATTTACGATATACTTTTTTTTGGAGTGTGTATCATTTTTTAAAACCCGAACCCGACTGGTCAGGTCGGGATTTTTTCGGGTCGGGTGGGGTTTCGGTTTCGCAACCCGACCTGGCCCAAAAACCCAAACTGGCCCGAAAACACAAACTAGCCCCAAAGTTCAATTGAAAAATTTTCTAAAATTTCTGGTGACTTCCGGTAATTTATGGTAACCATAAATTACAGAAAATTTCCAACAATTTTTGAAAATTTTCAAATTGAAGTTTCGGGCTTTCTGGTTGATTTGCGAACCCGAAACCAGACCTGATCCTAAGTCACTTTGCACATTAGTAACTTTTTTATGAGTGCATAGATTTCAGTGACCACCACTTTTCCTACATATATCCTAATTATGTGTAAATATATTATTCAAGATTCAAGAATAAAAGAATAAATTTTCAGCAGTGAATTTAGAATATCTCAATTACGGATTTCATGATTGTCCCAAAAAATGAAAAGAACTTATACCTCAAAAGAGGATAGTTTGAGAGTCTCGTAGGTTTACGAAATCTCGAATATGAAAATGAACTCTCCAATTTTTATAAAAATTGAATTTTGAAAAATACCTACAGTAAATCAATAACCAGAAAAAGTATGCTCGAAAGACTCATAGTAAGAAACCAGAACCTCAGAATTTAGATTATACCGGAAAAATTCTACGTAAATTTTGAGAGTTTCTATTATTATACACTTTTATTCAAAATTTGTCCTTCAAATATTATTTATCTCAGTATAGCAGATTTCTTTACTGTATATTAGGGTGGGCCAAAAAAAGGCAATGTTCGAATTTCGTTTGGGACAATATATCTCATTTTGAGAGGTTACCAAAAAAAGTGAATACGTATTTTTTTCGATCGGACAATATTAAATAGTGCCGCCCGCCCCCTCTATTTTCCCCATAAGAATAACATGGGGGAAATCCCCATATCTACAAATATGAGACTGGAAAGCGTAATGTTCAATAAAACGAGTGCAAATTATAGGGACCTCTTAAAATCACTTCCCTGAATGTGACATATTTCGCAATATATGGATCGTGAATATTACATATGTGTAGTTTTTTTTAACAGATCATTTTTAGTGGTCAAACTCAAAACTTGAATGCAATTTTTGATTAATTATTAATTCTTTAAGCAATTTTTATTTGCATAAACAATACTTTTTTCACATTTCATCGCAAATAATCGGCACCATCAGAACGAGATAAACTAATTAGGCTACGAGTATATAAAAAAATCAGAACGGCCGATTAAATTTGTTTTCAATTGCTTAAACAACTTTTTATTATTTAAATGCACTTCTTGACTGGAATAAGACAGAAAAATGTAGTCTTTTGCAAATTTTTCAGCAAACTCCACAGATTCTGGTATACCTGGTATTTTTACCACATATCAATAATTGTTTAAACGATTTTCATAAGCTTCAACATTTTTTTTCGTTAAAATATCCAAAATTTACACTTTTTTGAGACGAGATTGATTCACTTTATAGTTAATTCTCTAAATGATTTTTCATTGTTGAAATATAACTATTGACTGGAATAGTGCAGAAAAGTGTAATTAATTGGAAATTCATCAACAAGTTTCATTAGCTCCTTTTATGTTGATAATTTTCATTACTTACCTATAATTTTTTAAACAATTTTTTTTAAACAAATGGAAAGAAATGGCAAAAAACCAATGGCAAGAATTTGAACAAGAGAAATAAAAAAAAGTTATAGGTCAGTCATTAAAATTATCAACATAAGAGGATCTGATGAACTTCGTTGAAAAATTTCCAATTAACTACACTTTTGTGCACTATTTCAGTCAATAAATACATTTCAACAATGAAAAATTATTTGAAAAATTAAATATATAGTGAATCGATCGTGCTGATCTTTGATTTAAAGCAATTCTTTCATGTTCCTCAAAAAAGGTGTAGATTTTGGATATTTTATCGGAAAAAAAATGTTTAAACAAATGGAAATTGGCTAAAAAATTATGGATAAGTGGTGGAAATTCCAGGTAGTCAGAATGCTATGGAACGCGCTGAAAAATTGGCAAGAAACTACATTTTTTATCTTATTCCAGTCAAAAGTTACATTCAAAAAAAAAATTTGTTTAAATAATTAAAAACAAAGTTAATCAACCGTTCTGATTTTTTATATTGCATAATTAGTTATCTCGTTGTGATGGTGCCAAAAATTTGCGATAACCTGTGAAAAAAGTATTGTTTAAGCAATTAAAAATTGTTTAAAGAATTATTAATTGATAAAAAATTGCATTAAACTTTTGAATTTGGTCATTAAAAATTACCTATTAAAAAAAAATACACATAAGCAATATTTACGATCCATATACCGCAAAATACTTGATTCTCGTTAAGAAGGTGGGTTTTGGGGCATCATGGAAGGGGGTGGGGGGGCGGGAAATAAAAAATCAATGCATATGTCACATTCAGGGAAGTGATGTTTAAAATATACCGCAAAATACTTGATTCTCGTTAAGAAGGTGGGTTTTGGGGCATCATGGAAGGGGGTGGGGGGGGCGGGAAATAAAAAATCAATGCATATGTCACATTCAGGGAAGTGATGTTTAAAAGTTGAACTCGTTTTATTGAAAATCACGCCTTCCAGTCTCATATTGGTAAATATGGGGATTTTCCCTATGTTATTCTCATACGGCCCATTTAATATTGTCGAATCGAAAAAAATACGTATTCACTTTTTTTTGGGAATCTCACAGAATGAGATATTCTCCAAAACGAAATTCGAATAATGCCTTTTTTTGAACCACCCTACTGTATATCTATATGACTTTGAAAAAAATATTCCAGGCAAGTAAAAAAAATCTTTGTCTATATAGAAACCATCTATTGCTGATTGTTTTAAAAAATCTATATTTGAAGGATTTCCCGTTTTTTTTTATTGTTTCTCTTTTGCAAAATTTCTCGGAGACACCTGCGCGAAAGTGATAATTCGCGATGAAAAAAAGAAACCAAGATGTCAGCTTCACTTTCTTGTTGCTGTTGTCATATGTTTTTTTTTTCAAAAACAACCAATGAAATTCAACTTCACATAAGAATAAAGTTTAAAACTCAATTAGGTATTTCAGGTTGGGTGGGCGGAATCCAAGATGTCTACACGCTGAGGGACAAATAATAATGCCAATTGCAAGGAATGAAACTTAATTTTTTTAATAACTTGGGAAAAAATGATCTTTCACCATAAGTGTATTTGAATATTATTTTTTACATATCAAAAACTATTCGAATAAATAATAAAATCGATCATTTTTGTTTGTAACAAGTTTAGTATTTCAATGAACAGCCTTTGAAAAATAAAAAATAATATCCAAATATACTTATGGTGAAAAATAATTTTTCTAAGTTATTAAAAAAATTACGTTTCGTCCCGTGCAAATGGTATTACTGCTTGGTCCTCGGCGTGTAGACATCTTGCCAGCTGACGTCACAACTTGAAATACCTAATTATTATTAATGATTAGCAAACATTTTTGAAAGACTATTGTAGGGGAATCCCTGGTTTATTTCTGGAAAACCCAAGAATTTCTAAATTGAAAAAAAAAAACAGTTTCTGACACGTTACCGTTGGAGAAAATGGAAATCAATTCCTTTGATGTTTAATTAAAATTATAAATGACCGAATCCATTTCAAATCAGACAGGCAGTGCAACTTCAAGTCACATAAACATTCGCCTCTTAAATGTTATTTTTTCGAAGCAAATAAGACGACATGTATTTTACCGTTTTGAGAAAGAAATCATTTTCTCGAATTATGAATATTTTTTTAGGGTTCTTTGAAAAAAAAACACAATTTTTTCAAAACTTTTATAACTTTTGACCTGATGAAGATATTTAAGTTTTCTTTCCGGACTCTGATGTGGTTAATTGCCGTCTTTCAAAATCCGCAGAAAAATTAACAAAATGTTGAAAATGAACAAAATGGCTGCCCTTGGTCTAAAAATATTAAAAGTCGATTTTCTCAAAAACCCCACCTTTTTCTTTTTGCCATTTTTTTTGTTAAATTTGTACTTCTACAAGAAAGACATTCTATGGTCTTTATGCTGGCCAGACCATTTTCGTCGCCACGAAAATTTTTTTTCGAAAAATTGAATTTTTGTATTTTTCTTTTAAAGAACGATCAGTTCGACAAAATGCTAAGAAAAAAACTTTGCTCATTTAAAAAATTTATACAAAAAATACCTCTTACTCTTTTATGATAGCTCGCATAGTTCTTAAGAAAAATTAAAAAATTTAATTTTTCAAAAAAAAAATTCTCATGGCCACAAAAGTAATTTGGCCTGCATAAAACTTACGGAATGTCTTCTTTATATAAAAGCATTTTGGAAGTACACTTTTTATGACTTCAAAATAATATTTCTAATTTAAAAAATTACAATCGCTTTCAATGATGAGAAACAATTTATTGAAATTGTAAACGAGTGCATACAAAATTAAAATATTTACGTTTTCTTAGAAAAGTACAAAATAACATTTTTCCAAACTTTTTGAGACATTGATAAATTTTGGCATTTTGCTGTTTGCAAGTTTCATTTTCAAATGAAAAAATTTAATTCAAATTAAATCCTTTAAGTCCATGTAACGAGTGGGTCACGTGGCCAGATTCTTACCTTACCGACACTTCTTTTATTTCCAATTTACATTCACACGAAGCGCCGCATCGACTTGAAAATTTGGGAAACTAAATATGAAGCACTATGAAAGGTGTGTCTGGTCCTAAATTTGTATAATTATGAAAAAAGCAACAAAAAAATTTATTTGCAAAAAAAACTTTTTTCATAATTATACAATTTTAGGACCAGACACACATTTCTCAGTGCTTCCTATTTATTTTCCCAAATTTTCAACTCGATTTGGCGCTTCGTGTGAACGTGAGTTTGGAAATAAAAATAGTGTCGGTAAGGTAGGAATCTGGTTACGTGCCCACTCGTTACATGGCCTTAAGGGTATGTCGTACGTGGCTCACGTGACCAGATTCCTATCTTACCGACATCCCTTTTCGACATACCAGAGATGAATGAAATGAGATATTGAGTTGAAAATTTGAGTTTGTAAATAAGAGGCACTGAGGAGCGTTCATAAAAAATAAGAATTGTATGATTATACTTCTCTTCCGTTTATCTGGCCAACAATTTTTAGAATTACAAAAAAGGCAAAACAAAATTTTGTTGAAAAAAATAATTTGAAATAATTATAAAAATTTAAGACCAGATAAACGTTCCTTAGTGCTTTCTATTTAGTTTCCAGAATTTTCAACTCGACGTCTCATTTCCTGTGAATGTGAGTTGCGCGAAAAAATTTCGGTGAAGTAGAAATCTGGCCACGTAACCCATGCATCACATGCCCTTACATTAGGTCCATCAAGCTAGCACCTCGACAACCGAAATTCCCGAATTTTTTTTTATCAGAATTTTGCGCTTTTTTTGGGCTGTATTGCCGATTTTTGGGCTCTACTACTTTTTTTGAAAATTCAAAATTTCGAGTGGAGGACCTCCACTATATGAAAATTAAAAAAAAATAAAAATAGAAAACGACAGAATTTTGGGCTTTTTTTGGGCCCTTGAACGCACCAACAAATAATTTCCAAAAACCACCCCTACTAACAATAAAACTACCCCCTATGTAAAAACTTAAATTCGGAAAAAACAAAGTACACCAAAATTTTGGGCTTATTTTGGGCTCTCGAATGCACGAAATTTTTTTTTTTTAAACCACCCCTTATGTGCAAAAAAACCAACCCCCTGCGAAAAATAAAATCTGCAAAAAACAAAGTGCATCAAAATGTTGGGCTTATTCTGGGCTCTCGGATGCACCAAAAAAAAATTTCAAAAGCCACCCTTATGTTCAAAAAAACCACCCCCTTAGTAAAACCTCAAACCTGGAAAAAACAAAATAGAAAGTAGTGTTGAGCTTTTCTTAGGCTCTTGAATGTTTGAATTTTTTTTGCGAAAACCACCCCTACGTCCGAAAAATCAAACATTTATCTATAAATTCGAATTTGAATTTTCAAGGAGCCTAAAAGTCAGAGACACTATTGACACTGTAAAATTCTCGAAAAGATTATTTTTTGAGGAAGTCTTATGTGCGTGTTAACCAGGGGTTGTTTTTTAACGTTAAGGGTTGGAGCACAAAAATCGGTGTTGATATTTTTGAAGAGCCCAAAAATCCGAGACTCTATTTACACTGTAAAATTCTGAAAAAGATTCAATTCGACTCATACGTCTGAATGTATCTTTATTTTTACTTATTTCTCCGGCCTTTTCTACTAAGCTATAAAATTGTGAACCTTTATTTGTAAAATTTGTGGTTAGTTTTTGACTGTTATCTTCAAAATTTCGGTTTTATTTTTAGCTCCTGAGTTGCATCTGTTACACTTGTGTTAGTTGAACTTCGCATCTACTCGCGCTGTTTGTTTTTTGTGATGGTACACGTTTTGACAAATATGTTCATTTTAAAAGATTTTGCTTTTATTAGCCGGCTGGTTTTTTTTTGGCATCCGGAGCTGGTAGACTATTCTTCAGTTGAATTTTTCTCTGTATTTTGCTTTGAGCGCGAACTCCAGCTGTTCCGTGTTTCTTAGATTTGTTTGGAAGCGTTTCGACAAACTTGTCAGTTTGCTCCTTGAACTCTATCTGGTTTTGTTTTGCAAATTATGTTACTTCGTTGTTATCAACTGATACCGTTTTGTCATTCATTGTCAGCTTCGTATTTACTTTATTTAATTTTTTGATTGATTCTTCAATCGGCTCTTTGGCGATTTTTTTGTTTGATCCTTCGATGAATTCTTTGTTCGATTCTCCAATGTTCCATTAATTTCTCGTGACGTTAATTCTAATACGAGCTGTGAAGCAGATTGGGAAGTCCTTATCAATTTCACCTTCACTAACTACTGCTGAATTGGAAAGTTTTTAAATACTTTTATTTTATCAGGGTTCAAACGAACACGTTGGTTAATGATGATGCGTCCCAAATATAAAATTTCTTTTTTCAAAAAGAGACATCTTCGGGCTGCATTTTTAAGTTCGCGCTTTGAAGGCAGTGGGTATGCATCGCCTATCGTGTTTTATCAACTTTTTCAAGGCTGATAACCCTGCAAACGTTCTCCACTTGGACTGCGGTACTTCAAATCGTGGTGGTCCTGACAGTCTGATTAATTTTTGCACCTGTTCCTTCCTCTTTTATTCTGTCTATTTAATTTTATTTTTTTTAATGTGCTATATTTGCTCAGATGAGGAGAAGTACTTTCGAGAAAGTTAGAAGATTTGTTATCACTGTCTTCGAATGAATTTGTTTGCCTTCCTCGTAAATTTTGACAACCGCGGAAATTACTTCGATTTCTCCTATTATTTTGTTTACATGTGCCTATAGAGCCTTGCATGTAATCGTCAACTGTGCTAACAGGGCTAGAATAAAGAACTTTTGCATTCAATTTTAGATTATCTGTGTTACCTGAGGCTCTATTGCTGCTTTGAAGTCTATCTTTGTTGTCAAGATCCAATTCGTCTTGGTCTAATTAAATCGCTGTCTCAATCGCGTCTTTTAGAGTTTCCGGTTCGCCTGTTATTACCTGAATTCAAGTGTTTCGTGGAAGGCCAATCAAAAAATATTTAAGCTCATGCTCTTTGAAATTTCCTAATAAAACATTTGCATTTGGAGAAACGTTCTCATTAGGTCTTGGAGAATTACTCTCTTTTACTGCTTGAGTGTATTGTGCTACTATTGTGTGTGCTACTATTGTTTGTACTTTACTAGCGTAATCCATTATTCTTTCGTCCTCACTCTGAAAGAATAAACTGATTTCATTTGACTAAAGAGCTTCCATTTTGGAGTGCAGAAGGTTCGCTTGACATCTTTTTCAAAATCATCATAAGTCATGTACGTATCTAGATGCAGTGA
>JAUMHM010006917.1:0-17922 GCA_032362435.1 Melikaiella ostensackeni
GGATCGAGACAATCACTATAAACAGAAAACATTGTTACGGCAAGGATCATTTGAACCAGGTTCTAATAACATCATCGCTAATCCTCTGATTGACCCAAAAAAAGTATTACTTCCCCCTCTCCACATAAAAATTGGTCTAATGAAACAGTTCGTCAAAGCCCTTGAGGAAGAAAGAAGTTGCTTCGAGTATTTGAGAGGAAAATTTCCGAAATTATCGGATGCGAAATTGAAAGAAGGCATATTCGATGGAACACAAATTCGGAAAGTTCTGAATAATCAGAATCTCAACAAGTCAGTGAATTCAAAACAGAAGGTAGCATGGACAAATTTTAAGCAAGTCATAGACAATTTCCTGGGAAATCACAAGAGCAGGAATTACAAAAAATTGTAGCTGATATGGTGAAAAACTTTGGGAAAATGGGGTGTTTGAGTGAGGAACATGAAGAAAAACTTCACCAGGATATAAAAGAAATGTAACGTCGATATGAAGGAAGATGGGATTCAAATATGATGGCTGGCTGATTTTTTTTGGACGTTGAAGAGAGAGCATGTTGAAAGAGGCATAACACGTAAGAGAAAGCCTCTTTATGGATCTTCTGAGAATGAAAGAGCACAACACCACAGAAAAAAAATGAATTAAGGCTTATCCCTCAACAAAAAAGTTGATTATTTCAGTGTTCTTGAGTCATTTTTTGAGGTTAGAGATGAACGGTGACCCAATGGAGTATAACAAATACATTTTTGGATTCAGTAACATCAATAACAAAGGGGCACCCTTTTCCTCCAAAGGTTTCAGTCATCATGAGTTATGATTTAACCAAAAGATGGATTATTTGAGCCTTTTTAAGCTTTTTTCAAGGCTAGTGACAAACGATGACCTGATCGGGCTAAACAGATACCAAATTCGGATTCAGCGACCCTAAAAATATGTCCAGTTCGCCGCACATGACAGTTTTTCTTTTTGTGTGCCTGTGCTGTCATGAGATATACTTTTTACGTTAGGATGAATCTAGAAGAAAGTCAAGAGGAAAAAAAATTCTGGAGTTTTTGAGTAAATTGACTTTGAATATTTTCAGAGAAATTGCCGTCATTTTGCCAATTCTGAACTTTTTTCAAAATTTTCAAACGGATTCCGAGAAAGGATGAGAGACCCGATCAGAATCAAAAGATAAATACCTATATTAGCCTAAATAATATCACACTTTCAACAAAATTTAAGACCAAGTCCTAATAAACCGTTTTCAATTTTTGATATTCAAATACTCATAAATTTGTTAAAAAATTTTTCGTCAAATCGGTAAGATACGTGTTGTCTTATTTCCTTCAAAAAACAACGTATTTGAGTGGCAAATGATTCTGTGATTTGAGCATGGACTGCCTGATCGATTTGAAATCAGTTCGATCTATATTAAAATCATTGGGTGTTAGAAAATGACTATGATTGCTTGAAGTTTTTTTAATTATTTATTTTTCACAGAAATGTCTGCGGAAAGCTACATTATGTGGTTGAAAATGCAGTATATTGTAATTGAAATTGGTAGATTTTCCACGACATGAAGTTCTGGAAAAATATAGATGTCTTCTCACTGTATTTTCCCAAGTGATTAGGAGAAGCATACTTTTTGTCCCTGACTCTGATCTGAAAAATATAAATGTATATATTTCATTATTCAATATCAATATTTTGAAACGGTGAAACTCAGCTAACTTCAGAAAAAAAGACTACTAGAACTTTCTTCACAAAATATTATTGTGGGATAAAACGCATGTATTTTGAGCAGAAAGAGCAAATAATTGTGAGAGCACTTTATGCAACATTTGGAATTTTCATTCAAATTTTTTTTTTTCAAGATAAGAGTTTTATTTATGCAGAAGCTGTCAAGCTTGAAAAATGAAGTGAAACTTATCGTACCAAAAATGGTATGAAATAATGACTATGAAATCCACTATGGTTTCTGTATTCATTCAGTGTAAAATGTTATTGCAAATTCTGATGACCAAACTTTTTTTTTGCGGAATCATCTTCTGTGATGATGCATAAATACTTTCCACATAACAAAAAAAATCTTGCGAGTACTATTTTGAGAAATTCAATTTTAATTTGAAAAAACTTTGCTTAGAAACAAATTTTTTCTTTAATTTTTGTTTTTATTCAAGACTCTTTAAATTAGATTATTGTTATAAATTGTCTCAGCATAACAAAACGAAAATTTTACAAAATAATGATTTTTTTAAAATTTCAACTGGAATTTTTTGTTGTGCAAAATCATACTCTTATGACCTTGTGAGGAAGTTTCTGATTTAGAAAACTTTTCAGCTAAAGCAGGTTGAGGCTCGCCGAGTTATGTGCAAAAGCATCTCTATTCTAGTAACATTTGGGTGACCAACAGTCGGGATTTTTCGAAGTAGGATTTTTTAATATTTTAATACAAAAAACATTGATTCGGATTGATATCTACTGTTTTTCCTCATATTTTTGACAAATGCAGATATCAGAGTGGTTAAGTAGTCAATTTACGTAAAGAATGAGACTTTATTCCAGGAAAGGGAATTAAAAGAGGATTTAATTTGTCACGAAAAGATACCATATACTATTTAATCATATCTGTATTTGGAAATTTTTTCTTAGCTAGCTTTAAAAAATTTCTCAAACATCTTTCATACTTCGAGGGGCTAACCACTCGACTTTTGAGTATAAAACAGATTTCAATATTTCAAAGATTTCAGGAAAAATCCAAAAGACTTCACAAATATTTCAAAGATTGTTAAATTTTGAAATAATCAATAATATTTCAGAAAGAATTCCATGAAAATTTCGCAGAGATCCCAGAAGATATACAAATTTTAAAAGATTTCAAAGGTTTTATGAATTTTGAAGATTTCACAAATATTTCAAACACATCAAAGATTTCAAATGTTTCGAAATATTTCAAAAAATTTTAAAAAGATTTCAAAGGTTTCAAAAGATTTCACAAAGATTTTAATGATTTCAAAATATTTCTATGATTTCAAAGATTTCACAAATATTTCAAATATTTCCCGAAGATTTCTCAAAGATTTTTTTCTCAATAAGCTAGAAAAAAATAATTGGAAAAAATACAAATAGATGTTCAAAAACCTTTTTGATGTCAGCTAAAAAAGTTTAGGTTGTAAAAAACAGAAATTTAACAGAATTTCCAACAAAAGTAACGAAACTATGAAGATAAGAATTTTTTCAAATATGATTTTGCTAGCTAATGTTTGCCTAGTGTTTACGACTTTTTTAATGTTTCTTGAGAAAGGTATAAAATGTTTTTGATTTTCAACTATAGAATTGATTTATTTTACGGGTTTTGTTTCTAGATTAAACCCTTAGCCACTTCTTTGCTGCCAATCTTCAAAACTTTAGAGATTTGATTTTTTTTTTATATTTCTCTTTTTGACATTATTTTCCAAAATTCATTACAATTATTTTTACTTTTATCTTATTCTCATCGCACTGTAGAAAAACAAAGTAGAAAAACCTTTTGTAATTTCCGGAAATGACGCTGGAATGTTTAATATTGGTGGACAATAGGGCGCAGTGAAAAAACTTTTTTTAAAGATTCTTATTGCAAGGGGGTGGAAAAGTTGTTGATTGGGTTCAAAATGACTCTCCTGAAGTTTCATTAAAAAAATTTCTTTGTCACCCGCATAGATGCTACACATGAAAATAATGAAAAATCGTACAATTCTTATTATTTTATGAGAAAAGCAATATTCCTAAGGCCAGAATTGGTGAAAAAAGTTGCATACTGCAACTAGATTCGTAACCTTATGATCCTAGAAATTCAGAATTTTGAAAAATCCAAGATGACGGCGCGACGAATTCTTAAGATTATTTTACTATTATACTTTTTAACGGAGTCATCCTCAACTTCGCCAGAAAATCAAGTTTATCTCGAACAATTTTGTGTTGATATTGAACTTTAAAAAATTATGAAAAATGTCCAAGACTACGGCCAATTATGTGTTCCAAAAGTTACTTATTTCTTTTAATTTTCAATTGAATATTTTAAAACTCTGCTAGAAGAAAAATTTTGACTCAGAAATGATCCTATGATCCCAGAAGTCCAAAATTTTGAAGAACCTAAGTGAGGGGTTGGTCGACTTTCCTAAATTGTTTCACTATTGTACTTTTCAACGAAATCGTAGTAAGCTTCGCCAGAAAATTAAGCTTACGAGTATCTTAAAAAATTTCGTGTTGATATTAAACTTTTAAAATTTGGATAAAATTCCAAGATAACGAGAAGAAATCTTTGCAAAAATGTATCAGTTTCGAAATTTATTAACGAAAGTTTTTTCAATTTTCCAAGACAATTAAGTTTCTCAGTTTTGTTGCAAGCTGTATTACTCTAAAAAGAGTTTCGAAAGCGCGAAAAGAAATAAAAATTTTGGACTTCTGGGATCGTAGGATTATTTCTGAGGTCAAACTTCTTTGTCTAGAAAAGTTTTGAATTATTTCATTGAAAACTACAGAAATGAGCTATTTTTGGAATTTTTAATTGACCGACATTTTAAATTTTAAAAAAATTTTGACTTCGGGGATCATTGAATACTTTCTAAAGCAACACTTCTTTTTATGACAAAGTTAATATTTATTTGATAACTGCAAAAACGAGCAATTCACAATAATTTGATATACTTTTTTAAATGTTTCAACACTGTAAGTTAATAATTATATGAAATTAAATTTTTGACCCCAATTGTTGGGTCGCGACTAGGAGTAAGCGATTTCAAAAAAAGTAAAATAAGGACAAACCTGCTGTATAGTTTATACCCCGTCATGAAATTTCTTCTAATGGTCTCAAAACTGATTTAAAGTTGCAAAAAATGATAAAAAACTTGAATTTTCGCTTTTTATAACAGCCACGAGATCTTTTGATAAGTAGGGTAAGCTTACCGTTAGATGGCGCCAAAATAAACTTTGTGGTATATGGCCAATAAATAACACTTTTGAAACTAACCTGTACCAAGCTTGAGCCAAAACCGATGCTTAGTTTGCATTTGGCTTACGTTTGAAGTAAGCGTGTCAGAAGTTTTCGAAAGAATGGATAAAGGAGAGTTCCGTGCAGTGATAAAACATTATCATTAAAAAAATTGGACGGCCGTGCAAATCAAAGCCGAGTTGGACAAATTTCAAATGGAGTCTGCTCTTTCTTTAAAAACCGTATATTTTGGGGCTCAACGAATTTAAACGTGGTCGAACCACAACTAAATATAAAGCGCGCTCCAGATGCCCAATTGAGGTCACCACATAGGATATGGTGAAAAAAATTCATTATATGGTTATGGAAGATTGTGCGTGAGATTTTTAAGATTGTAGGCATTTCCATTGAACGAGTTTATAACATCTTGCACGAAAAACTGGATGTAAAGATGGAGTGTGTAAGATGGATGCCGCGATTGCTGACTCCCGAACAGAAGAGCAACCGAAAAGACGGTTCAGTGCAGTGTTTGGTGAAGTATAATCGGAATCTGCAGGAATTTTTGCGCCGATTCGTGACTGAGAAAGACACCTGGATTCATAACTATACACATGAGACAAACCAGCAGTCAAAGCAGTGGGTACTGGCTAGTGAAAGTGTGCTAATGAGCGTTTCCCATGGTTAAACTATGGGAGCCTGAAAACACGGGAAGCACGGCCAAGTTTTCCGGCCATCTAAAACTTCGAAGAAAAATAAATTAAGTAAAAGCCTGTGAGCCCCAGACCAACCTGAAAGGAAAATTGCACTAGGTCCCCAAACGGAATTTCCTCCAGGAACTTGAGTTTGGAACCAATCGTTATCATACATTAAACGACTCCAGAGAATCTCGTGTTCCTCACAGATCGACCTTGAGCACCAGGACTCCGAAACAAAGTCTCTCCATTTTAGTAGACGAATTAGGTGCACCAAGTCCCTAAAATGGAAGTTCCCGCAGGAAATTGAGTTTTAAACCAACTTTTATCATGCATTGAACGAATCCAGAGAATCTTGCAGTCCTGACAGACCGACTTTGAGCACCAGAACTCCGAAACACATCTTCCTCCAGAAAAATTTGTTTTGGGTCAAAATTTAAGAGATCGAAGTTACCTAGAGAAAAATATCTCCATCTTAGTGGATGTTCTGGATGAATCTTTGAGAGATCTAAGTCACCTACAAGAAGTATCTGCATCCTCGTGGACAATTCAGGTGCACTAGGTCCCCAAGAGGTAAGTCCCTGCAGAAACAGGAATTCTGAATCAACTTTTATCACACATTGATCGGAGCACTGACAGCTTCTCTGGAGTGGTTCAATGTACAATAAAAGTTGGTTGAAAACTCAAGTTCCTGAAGGAGCTTCCATTTTGGGAACCTAGTGCACCTAAGTCGTCCATTAGGATAGACATACTTTTTGTTGGTGACCTCGATCTTTCAAAGGTTGATCCAAAACAAATGTAGTTATGATGTACAACTTTTTCAAAAAATGGCAGCCTCAAAAAATGAGGTTTTTTGAATAAAATTATGAGAATTGTACGATTTTTCGTTATTTTTATGTAAAACATCAATGCCGTCGAGAAAAGAATTTTTTAAATGAAACTTTAAGGGAATCATTGTGAACCCAATCAACAACTTTTCACCCCCTTCTTATTGAAAATAAATAAAAAACTTTTGCACTGCGCCCTAGTGGAAAATGTAGGACTGAAATTTTATTCCTACGTTTTCTTCTTTTTTTGAGCCCCATGTCTAAATTTCCCCTATTTTTTGAGACCCGATTGTCCTACATTTCAAAAATCAGTTCTAGTTACTCTGAGTGATATGATTTTTATTTTGACAGAGAATTTACAAAGTTTCGTAATCAGGGTCTTTATATATTCACAATTCTCTACTCACTTGTAAAAGTGCACCAATTGGAGCAACATTCGGAATCAGCACCACATGACCAATCATCATATTTTTTCTCAGGAGAACAGTTGGGATAGTCTTTCCCAATGACAAAAGCCACATACATAAGGGCAAAGAAGCAAATAATTGCAAGTTTCATTTTCGATTTCAACAGACTGTACATCTTCTGCTTCAATCGCATTTCATATACCATACAAAGTTGTATATCCAACCCCACCAGGACGAATTTTATCAGCAAAAAACAGGCTTGAGTGAAATTATGTCTCTCAAACACGGGACTCAAATAACGTCCTGTTTCCCTCATGGAGGAAGGCTAGCCAATCAGCCAGCTACACATACCCAACACGAAACTGATAAAAACAAAAACAAAATAGCAGTTAAGTTTATTTTTTTTGATAACATTTATATTCGCTGCTTTTTGAAGCGGGTTTTGTATCATTTCTATTATTCCAAACCTGCATTTATATTATTATCAAAAAAACGAGTCCGTAGATGAAAAAGGCACTGAGAAACAAAACTTAATCCTCCATTGTACGTTTCTTCGTCTATTCTAAAATATGAGATGCTTTTATTTACAATTTTCGGACTAGAGAACTGCGTATCATGTAACTTTAGAGGTTAAATTGTTAATGGCTTAATATTTCTAAAAGGCATACTTCTGATTAGTTTTGAATCAAAGTATTACATGGAGAACAAATTAAAAGGGCCTAACGCCGTACCTAATATCAAACCAATCACTCAGTTGTCAATTTACCCTTGCACTCGCCTTATTATCATCAGATATTGATTCCATTGCTTTTAGAAGTCAACCATTGACTCCATACTCTCTCAGAACTTCCCAAATTTTAGCTTTATCCACCTAGTCAAAGGCTTTTGTCGAATCGACAAATGCACAGAAAACTCTTTTGTCTTGTCTTAGGCTTTTTTCTATGATCTGTCTCAAATCCGATCCAAACATGATCTTGCTGGTGTAAGTCCGCACTGGACTTCTTAGATCCTTACTTATGTTGTTTCCTTAACCTTATCAATAAGTATTCTGGTAAATATTTTGCCCGCGGTTTGCCGCGGTTAGTAAACTCATAGCTCTGTAATTAGGACAGTCACCTTTATCACCCTTTCCCTAGTAAGGTGGAAGGATAATCGCCTTTCTCCAATCATTCGGAACTTTTCTATTCTTAGCACACATGTTCATCAACTTGCTCAGCCTGTCAAACAAATGCTCGTCACCGCTCTTGAGCATTTCAGTGGTAATACCGCCCACACCAGGAGCCTTACTATCCTTTAAACTCTTAGCTACAAACCTAATGTCGAAGGCACTAATTCCTATTCCTTCACTTACAACGGAATTTTGTAGTGTATATTCTTCTATATCACAGTTTTTATGCTCCATAACTGCACCGCTGTAAAATTTTGGCAAAATTCATCCACACAATCTTTCACTTTGTCCGTATCCCGTACCAGTTCGTCATCAGTGTTTCTAATTCCGACCAACTCAGTACTGCTTATTCCTTTCCTAATCTTCTAAACTCATTTCCAAAACAATTTCTTATTTTCTTCAGAATCATTTTGCATTTTTTCATCTTTGCTTTCTTCGACTAGTAACTTTGCTCTTCGGTTCATATTCCTATAATAATTTACTAGTTTGGTCGTCTCGTTATTGCTACGACCTTTAATAATACAGCTCCACCAAAAAGAAAAGTTGTCAGCCTCAGAAACCAGAATAGTCTTACCCTACGTTTTTGAGGTCGCTGACTCCGAATCCGGAGTCGTTGTGGTTCTATAACGTCACACTCCATCTCTAGCCTCAAGAGAAACGTGGCGAATTGGTAATTTTGTGTAAAGCATGTATTTTCTCAATGCAAAGTGGTCGTATTCTATATCTTCTGGGTTCCTGAGCTCGAGCCCACAGAAAGTACCTTTCAGTTCATGCCTTTCTTGAGAATCGCACTCTTTTACCTTCGAAAGATCGACGTAATGAATTCCGCTTTCTTTTAACTCCTTTCTGTGTATGTTCTCTCTTCAATGTCCAGCGAAAGTCTGCCATCATGTTTATATCCCACCTCCCTTGGTAGGAACGTTCCATCTCTTCAATATCTTGATGGAATCTCTCTCCATACTCTTCACTGTAATCACCCAAATTCATTTTCCGGATTTGAGGTCCATCGAATATTTCTGCTTTTAGTTTTGCATCCTATAGTTCTGGGAATTGTCCTTGAAGATATATAAAACAGCTATCTTCTTCTAATGTTGATACAAACTGCTTCATCATGTCCAGTTTTATATGTAGAGATGTCTGTAAAACTCTCGCCGGATCCACTAATAGGAGGTTGATGATGTTCTCTGATCCTGGATCAAAAATTTCTCTGGCTGGACAATCAATTTTTTTATAATTATGAAGTCGGCCTCTACTATCCCATAAGCTTGACTTCCTTCATTTTCGTCGTCAATGTCAGATTCACTGGAGCATTCTGAAACATCCGATTCTTTCAATGACTGGCTCACCTGCATTGCACATCTTGATGGGTCTTATTACTTTCGCAACATCGACGTAAGCAATGCTCCTTTTTTTATGAATACAGTTACATCGTACTTGCAGAAATAGCAATCCTCTTCACAAGTGGGTTTTGCCCATAAAGTTAGACTTTTTAATTTGAGATCTCCAATATTTTTACTTCTATGACAACGAGTCAACTGTGATCTACAATAATTACATATTTTATGTGGCACCCATTTTTTATCCTGATCGGCAGTTGTGAGATCATAACAATCTAAGTAAACTGTTCTGATCTGCTCAGAGATTGTCCTAAGAGTTTTTGGTAGATAGAATTCACTGCATGCGGAGCAGAATGAATCAGGGTCTCTTTTACAATGATGGTTTGAGGTGGTAGCTTTAAGATCGATTTATGATTCAGTTCCCTTTAGATTGTTGAGCTGAGGATTTTTTTGTTTTATTCATAAATGCCATGAGTACGAGTATATGATAGACTCACACATAAGGGATCCTGTTCCGATCGCAGGTGAGTCTGCCGTCCTGGGGGTGATAACCCTCATACCTCCCTAGGGCTAAGTATGAGGGCTTTCCGACTTTGACAAGGACAAAGTCAACTCGTCGTCGGACATACTACGGCTTCATCCTCATACCCTAATGCCTTCCTGCGGGGCAGTACGCTCCTACTGGCTTAGTTACTCCAACAGATAGTGATACGAATCATTCTACACATCCCCTTTCAGGACAGTTGTCATCGTTCACAAAATCTGTCGGAGTAGCAGGATTTCGTCACTCGTTCAAGCAACAAGATCATGCTGAGAGAAAATCTCGTTCAGCATTATCAAACTAACAAAGATGCATGCATCATCTGATATCACTGTGGAATCAAACTTATAATTATGCAGTGCGGGAACGTGCGAAATGCTGGTTCGCACGGTTGTTATCTGCAAAATGCTTTTGACGGCATCAACCGATTTTCGACTAGCTTTCAATTTCCGCTAAGCGAGAAATCGGACGAGTGGAGTCTGTTCTGTTGGATTCAAAGTTTTTCCGAAGTTACGTATCAAAGATTAAATGCTGGGATTCAGGGTATATTCTAAGGATTTTTTAGAACTGCCCGACCTGACAGTATACGATTTCTAAAAAAAAGGGCCAAGATCTCGTAATCTTTAGTACAGATGTTATGTCTGGTTGTGTAATGATAACGACTATTAGTCAATCACCTAATTTGCACTGATTACGGCTATGATAGCTATGTTGTCTATTTAAAAGTCCCGCCAACTAGGGGCAGTTAGATGGCGCTACATCCGCGTTTGTGTACGGTCTCTTTCTCTCTTTTTTTCTTTCTCTTTTTCCTTTCCTCATCTTCCAAGTGACTTTTAGAACTGCCCATTTTTTTAGAACTGCTCATTTTGGTAGAACTACCCGATAGAATATACCCTGCTGGGACCGTGGTATCGAACCGACTCAGGATTTGTACTCAGCGACCTCGGAAACATAGGATATGATCAATTTGCATTGAAAAAATGCATGTTTTACATAGAATTACTAATTTGCGTTTTTTTGAGGTTAGGGACGAAGTGCGACGTGATGGTGCCAAACCGGCTCCGGATTCGGATTCAGCGACCTCAGAAACGTAGGGTAAACCTATTTTGGTTTCTGAGGCTGACAACTTTTTTTTTATGGGGCTGTGTAATCAGCTTTTTCGAGTACACAGTCTTTCACTTTGTCCATATCCCATATCATTTAACCATCAGTATTTCTAATTTCAACTAACTCAGTTCTACTTCTTCCTTTCCAAATCTTCTGAACCCATGCCCAAAAAATTTCTTATTTTCTTCAAAATCATTCTGCATTTCTTTTATCTTTGCTTTCTTTGATTAGTACATGACTTCAGTTTCTATTATTTGCAAGCTTATTTCCACAAATGCGAAAATTTAATGCGAACTTGAATTCTGTGAAATACCCGAGTATTTCTTAATGAACAAAATGAGCTATATTTAATTAAAATCCAAGGATTCTCAGAAACTGAATCCATAAAAAAAACTGCATAAAAAAACTGAAATAAAAACGATTAATCAAGATCAACTTATTTCGTTTTCCTTCATTCAACTTAAAATAAAAAATAAAGGAAAAGCAAGTTATAAAGAACAGCACTTAATTTTAATTTTTTTCTGATAAGATTTATCTTCGTTGGTTTTTAAAGCGTATTTTGCGCACAAGTCTGGCCATCATTTTCATTATTCCGTACCTGCATTTACTATTCTTTTTATTTTCGCGAATTCCGAATTATCAGTGGGCATATTTGTCATCATTATCATTAATTGAACGTCACAAATTGATATTAAAACCTTCGCAAAATCGATTTCTTTATTTAAATGGACTTCAAGAGATTTCGAAAGAATTACAAAATTTGATTGAGATTGGAAAGATTTCATGATACTTTGCAAATTTACAATAATTGTTAATAATCTAAACTGTTTCAATGAAGCAAATTTTGGAACAAGTAACGTCGAAACATGTCCCGTTTCAACAGGACTGTTTTAGGAAGAAAGTATCGGAAAAGACACACTTAATTTTTTTCCACGCGGCATATCATGAACTTTTTTGGTACTTTAGTCCTATTTCAGCAGCGCTTCTTTAGGATATAAATATCGCGAACATCTTTGTTCTAAAAAAGTCCTGGTGAAACGGAACATATTTTAAAATTTTTTAGTACTTTATTCATGCAGCAGCAGTACTTTTTTGGACATAAATACCATCAGCACTTATAAAACTTTCGGAAAAAATGAAATAGAATGGAGCTTTTCTAGTAGTTGTGTCCCAAAAATTATTTTTGGCTTGTAATTTTTTTTTAAATCGAGCAGGACTTTTCCGGTTTTCGAAATAATGCCATTGAAAAGTATAGCTGTTTGTTCCTGTAAATAATTTCAGTTCTCATTATTTGTAAGCTGATTCCAACCAATACAAAAATTAACTGAAAACTTGAATTTAATGAAATCTTAGTGCACTTCTCAATGGACAATATACTTGTAAGCTAAATTAAATTCAAATCTGAAGATTTCCATAAACTAAACCTGAAAAAACTGCATCAAAAGAAACTGAAAAAAATGGATTATTCAAGATTGGTATATACTGTTTTTCTTCATACTTCTTAAAATAAAAAATAAATCAAAACAAGTTACAGAAAACAGCAGTTAAGTTTATTTTTTCCTGATAAGATTCATCATCGTCCGTTTTCAAAGCGAGTCTTGCGTACACGTCTTGCCATCATTTTTATTATTCTTAACCTACATTTACTATTATTTCTATTTTCGCGAATTTTGATTCAACGTTGTGCATAATTTTCATTGGTACGAATTGTCATGTGTCGTTATTATCATAATTTAAACGTCACTTCTTAATATTTAAACCTTCACATAATCGATTTCTCCATTTATAGGGACTTCAAGAGATTTCAAAGGAATTCAGAGAATTGATTCAGATTTGAAATATTTCACGACACTTTGCAAATTTTCAATACTTCCTAATTCCTTGAACTGTTTTCATAAGACAAGTTTCGAAACAATTAATAATTTGGTTCCATATGTCAAATGTCATACCAGAGAGTCACTGGAAGCATATTTTTGGTTCATTCCTTAAATAAAATTCCAGCCTGTTCATTTACAATTTCCTCACTAACGAAGTTTGTATCTTATAACTACATAAGTTAAACTTTGTGTGGCTTACAATTTCTGATGGGCATACTTTTTATTAGTTTCGACTTAAAATATAACATTAAAAACAAACAAGAAGGGCCTAACGCCCTACTTGTTACCAAACCAATCACTCAATTGTCCATCAACCCTTACACTTGCTTTTCTACCATCATAATTATATTGATTTTATTGCTTTTGGAAGCCAACCATTGACTCCGTACTCTTTCAGAACTTCCCAAAGTTTAGTTCTATCAACCTTATCGAATCCTTTCTCAAATCAATAAAGGCACAGAAAACTTTGTTGTCTACTTTCAAGCTTTTTTCTATAAGCTCTCTCAAGCTAAATATTTGATCAGCACATGATCTCTCTGGCATAAGTCCACAAGGGACTTCTCAGGCCCTTTCTTCTGTTATTTCCATGACCTTACCAATAATTATTTTGTTAAATATTTTGCCCGTGGTGATTGTGGACTTATAGCTCTGTAATTAATACAGTCACCTTTATCGCCTTTTTCCTTGTAAAGTGGAGCGATAATCGACTTTCTCCAATCATTTGGAACTTCTTCACTCTATATACGTATTCATCAACTTCCTCCGCCATTTGAACAAAGGCTCGTCACCGCTCTTAAGCATTCCAATGATAATACCATCCACTCCAGGAACCTTACCATTATTTGAAATTCTTAATTACAAACTTAATGTCGAAGGCACTAGTTCCTATTCCGTATCTTACAATGGAACTTTATACCGCACTCTCTTCTATGTGCGTCATAGTTTTCATGCTCCATAACTTCACATCCGTACAATTATTTGCAAAAGCCACTTACAGAGTGTTTCACTTTGTCCAGATCCCATACCATATCACCATCCGTATTCCTAATTCCGACTCAGTACCGCTTCTTTCTTTTCTAATCATCTTAACAATTTTCTAAAATAATTTTTTTTTTCTTCCAAATAATTTTGCATTTTTTTATCTTTGCTTTCTTTGACGAGTATCTTTACTTTTTGGTTCTTATCCCTATGACATTTTTCTCGTCTAGTCCTCTCCTCATTGCTGAGATCTTCGGTATTCAGCTTCCTCGAGTCCGTTGGATATTGTTCGTTAACAGCCACATGGATTTAATCATTCCACAGAGCATCTCCAGTCTCTTCTGCTTCAGCCGCAGTACCACACACTTCAGATGCACTCTTGAAGATGATATCCCGTAGTATCGTCCATGCGTCTTCTACAAGTTGGTTTCGCTAACACCTCCACAATGGAATTTAAACATTTTCTTCATGCCCGAATTTTGGGTTATTTTTGGACTTTTTTGGGCACCAATCCCGATTTCTGGGCTCGTTTATTTTTCTCAAAAAACCAAAATCTAGGGGGGGTACTAGTTGCCAGCACCTCCACTACAGTAAATTTAAGAAATTAAAAAAATCAAACTTACCAGAATTTTGGGCTTTTTTGGCTCTTGAGAACCGCAAAAACTAATTTTCAAAAAAGCACCTCTATCACCAAAAAACTACCCTTAAAAATAAATTGGCAGTAGACATAAATATGAGCATATCAGAATTTCAGGCTATTTTTCGGCTCTCTTCGGGCACCAATGCTAATTTTCTGGCTCTTTTATTTTTCTCAAAAAACCAACATTTGGGTGGAAGTTCTGGCCGTCAGCTCCTCCACTAAAGAAAATTTAAGGAATGAAAAAATTCAAACACACCAGAATTTTGGGCTTTCTTTGGGCTTCTAAGAACTGCAAAAAACAATTTTCTAAAAAGCACCCCTATCACCAAAGGCAGCAATGCTGATTTTCGGCCTCTTCTATTTTTCTCAAAAAACCGACCATTACAAACTGAGCACTAATTAAAAAATTAAATATCAAACCCAAAAAACTGTAAGTCAGAAGTTAATGCTACTTTCGGGCTTCACAAGAACAGCAAAAAGATTTCGAATCAAAAACAATCACATCAGCTACATTCGCAAGACACCAATATTAGTCCCCGTCCCCACAGTAATAATTAACAACCTCAAAAAACCACCCCGAGTAACTAATCGAGCCCCATCGCAGCTGCCTTCAAGTGATACAGTCAAAACAATTTCAAACTAAAAACAATCACAACAGTTATCCTCACAAGACTCCATTAAATACTTTCGATCCCAGAGTAATAATTATCATCCATAAGAAACCACCCCTACCAGATTTAGCGAGCCTCATCTCAGCTTATCAACCTACCAGAAAACCACCCTTACCCCATTTAGCGAACCACATCCTAGCTACCTTCAAGTAAACCAGCCCAACAAATTTCAAATTCGTGTGAATTTCACAGTGTCTGTTCACACTCTAGAAATCTGAAGATGATTATTTTCTGCCACAGTCATATCGACGTGGTACAAGAGGATACATTTTTATCATCAAGGGTTGGAGCCTTAAATTGGAGGTCAGTATTTAGGGAAAGCCCAAAAATACGAGACCCTTTTGGCGCTGTGAAATTCTGAAAAAGATTTTCTTCGTTTAAGCCATATCTACGTGGTACAGAGGGGCTGTTTTTTTATTCATAAGGGTTAGAGCCCAAGAACAAAATTTGGAACTTATGGGGAACCCAAAAGTCATAAACTATGCTAATACTGTAAAATTCTAAAAAAGCTTATTTTCCGGCAAAGTAATATCTACGTCGTATAGGAAGGGTTGCTTTTTGGCTATGAATTTGAAATTCTTTGGACTGCTTGACTTGAAGGCAGTTAAGATGGGGTTCGCTAAATGTGGTAGGGGTAGTATCTTATTGTTGCTCATTATCACTGTGGGATGGGTAACATCCCCTAGAGTCTTCTGAAGCTGACTGGTGTGATTTTTTTTCATTTGTAATTCTTTGGTCTGTTTTCGTTCAGACAGCATAGATAGGGTTTGCTGAATGTGGTAGGGGTAGTTTCTTGAGGTCGCGGATTATCGTTTGGGGTTGTAGATATCCAGTAAAGTCTTTTGAAGATTAGTGATGTGACTATTTCCAATAAAAAATTTTTTGGGCTGTTTTACTTTAAGGCAACTGAGGTGGGGTTCGCTAGATGTGGTAAGGGTGGTTTCGTGGGGTGGCCAATTATCATTTTGGGCTGACTGATAATTATTTTGGGGCTATTGATATCCAGTAAAGTCTTGTGGAGGTTATTTGTGTGATCGTTTTCAGTTTGGAAGATTTTGGGCTGTTTAACTTTACGGCAGATGAGATGGGGTTCGCCAAATTTAGTGGGGGTGGTTTTTTGGGATTGCTGATCATCGTTGTGGGATTTGTAAGATCCACTAGAGTCTTCTGAAAGTGACTGGTGGGATTAATTCTAATTTGAAATTTTTTGAGCTGTTCTACTTTAAGGCAGCTGAGATGGGGTTCGCTAGATGAGGTAGGGTTGGTTTCTTGCGGCTACTCTTTATCATTGTGGGTTTGATAACATCCATTAGAGTCGTCTGGGGGTGACTGGTGATATTGTTTTTAATTTGAAGTTTTTTTGGCTGTTTTACTTCAAGGCAGCTGAGATGGGGTTCGCTATATGTGGTAGGGATGATTTCTTGAGGTTGCTGATTATCATTGTGAGGTTGGTAATATCCAATAGAATATTGTGAATGTGAATGGTATGATCATTTTCAAATTGAAATTTATTGGGCTGTTCTACCTGAAGGCAGCCAGAAAGCAACCCTTCTGTACCACGTAGATATTACTTTGCTGAAAATTTTTTTTTTTCAGAACTTCTCAATGTTAACAGAGTCTCTGATTTCAGGGCTCCTCAAAAATACCAACATAGATTTCAGGGCTCTAGCTCTTATAGCAAAAAAGCAACCCCTCTCTACCACATAGATATGACTTTGTCGAAAAATAATGTTTTTCAGAATATTTCAATGTTGACAGAGTCTCTGATTTTTGGGCTACACAAAAATAACAACTTCGATTTTTGGGCTTCAACCCTTATGACTAAAAACTACCCCTATTGTACAACGCAGATATAACTTTGTCAAAAAAATTATCTCTTTCAGAACATTTCAATGTTACCAGAGTCTCTGATTTTAGGGCTCCTCAAGAATACCAGCTTAGATTTTAGGGCTCTAAACCTTATAGCCAAAAAAAAGCCCCTCAGTACCACGTAGATATGACTTTGTCGAAAAATAATATTTTTCAGAATTTTTCAATGTTAATAGAGTCTCTGATTTTTGGGCTCCTCGAAGATACTAGTTTTGAT
Organism: Melikaiella ostensackeni; assembly: GCA_032362435.1. NCBI lineage: Eukaryota > Metazoa > Arthropoda > Insecta > Hymenoptera > Cynipidae > Melikaiella > Melikaiella ostensackeni. The sequence continues at coordinate 17,278 of JAUMHM010006917.1, forward strand.
TTTTGGGCTCCAAACCTTACAGACAAAAGCAACCCTTCTCTACTATGTAGCTACGACTTTGACGAAAAATTTTCTTTTTAGAATTTTTCAAAGCCAACAGTGTCTTTGATTTTTGGGCTTCTCATGAATATCAACTTCGATTTTTCTGCTTCTGCCTTTAATGTGAAAAAAGAACTCCTCTATACCACGTTGATATAACTTTGTTAAAAAATAATCTTTTCTAGAAACTTACAGTGTTAATAAACTCTCGTATTTTTGGGCTCTTCACAAGCACCAACTTTGATTTTTGGACTTCAACCCTTACAGCCGAAAAGCAATCCCTCTTTACAGCGCAGCTATAACTTTGTCAAAAAATAATCTTTTTCAGAATTCTACAGTTTGAATGAGGTCTCTGATTTTTGAGCTCCTCAAAAATACCAACTGCGATTTGCGGGCTCTAACCATTATGTGTAAAAACTACCTCCATTGCACAACGTAGATATCTTTGTCAAAAAATTATATTTTTCAGAATTCCACAATCTCAATACCGTCTCTTATGTTTGAGCTACTTGAATCAAGGTCAGTTACACCAGCCCCCCCCCCCAATCATAATTTTAGAATTTCTTTAGCTCACTGAATTGCGCCGCAAATGCGCTCATATGCGCC
>JAUMHM010006959.1:0-17920 GCA_032362435.1 Melikaiella ostensackeni
TATTTAAAGATTTAGTTTCTAAAATGGTTGTCTACCGAATGAAGAAACGTCGTCTGCAAGAAGGTTTTTGTATTTAATATTAAAAGAGTCTCGCTCTTTGCGAGTCGCGTATAGCAAGCTCTTAAAAAAACCTGCCAATTTTTGGAATTATTTTCTGTAATTTTGAAACGCTTCACACTTTTTTTAAATCCCTTGAAATTCCATCCAAATTTCCAGTCCCACGAAAGCTGCTAACATACTCCAAAATCCCTTAATATCCTTTAAAATCTCTCGCAACCTTTCAAAATTACTTGAAGTCTTTGACATTCTTCTGGATTCTCTTGAAATCCCTTAACGTCTTTGAAATCCTGTCAAATGATTTGGAATTCCTTAAAATCTTTTTAAATTACTTTATTCATATTTTTGAATCACTTTAAATCTCTGGTTTTACTGTGTATTCTATTGAAATCCCTCGTAATCTTCTGATGTCACTGTAAATCTCTCGAAATACTAAGAAATTCTTCGAAATTCTCTGGAATCCTTTAAAATCCCTGAAAATCTCTTAAAATCCCTTTGAGATGCCTGGAAGCCCCAGAACATCTTTTGTTAAAGGCAAAATTCAAGTCGTCGACTTTGCTCTTTTTTTGGTTAGTTTGTAGCGTTTAGGATAGTAAACGAATGTGCCGAACGGTTTTGCGAAATTTCCAATTTTTCAAAAGTTATTGAGAATTGGAAATTTAGGACCTTCTTTCAAGATTTATCTCTATCTATTGGTCTTACAAAAAATGTCCTTTCACAAACATACGCAGAAAAGACAGAGTTTTAAGATAATTACCAAGTTAATTGAAAAAGTGTGAATTTTGAGTTGTTTATTTAAACAAATATTTAATTATTGTATATTTACCTGAAGGAGATCATTGATTGAATTTTTTGGCAATCCCCTGAAATCTTTGAAATCCATTCAAGGCCATGTAATACTCATCCGATTCCTACTTTACCGACATTTTTATCGCAACAACTTAGGTGCACACGAATTGAGATATCTAGTTGGGAATTTCAGGAATTAATTAAAAGGCACTAGTGAACGTTTGTATGGTCCTAAATTTCTGAAACAAAAAAATATTATTTTGCAAAATTTTGGGAATTTTTTTTTTTGAAATTCCAGAAATTTAGGACTATACAAACGTGCCTTAGTGCACCTTATATAATTTTCCAGATTTTCAACTCGATATCTCAATTCGTTTGGACATGATTTGTTGCAAAAAAAATGTCGGTAAGGAAGGAATTTGGTAAATATTTCATGGCCTTAAGCTTTTTAAAATATTTCGCATTTCCACTAGTTCCTTTGCAATCCAGTGAATCCCCTTAAAATCCTTCGAAATATTTTGAAATCCTTCGAAATACTTTGATGGAATCTATTTTGAAATCAATATAGAAATTGATTTAGAAATCCCTTTTCATGTCACGAATTCTTTATAAATCCTCTGTAATCTTCTTCTTCTTCTTCTTTATTTATAATTTGTCTCCTTGGGGTTCACATAACTTTCGTTCCTTGACATCTGTATTACAATCTTTTCACATCACTTATTCTAACTGATTCTCTAATTAGATACATATTATTTCTAATCCTTAAAAGTATAACGTGTCGCAGCGAACGAATAAACAGGTGAGTGATAGTGTGGTTACATGCTGCTATGTCTCCTCTACCCATTCACATACTCTGCGCTTTCTCTTCCAATCCTTTTCCTAATACACTGCCTCTTTTCTCCATTTCCCAATCACCATCCAGCTTTTCTAGTCCATCTTTTTCCCCCATCCTCTTTCCATATATTTTGTCAATCCTTCTCTTTTTATCACCTCATACCATTCATTGTATATTGATTCCCCTATCCTCCCCCATGTATTTATCACCTGCTTCTTCCTATCTCTTTTTTCCAATTTCACATAGTCTATATTTTCTTCATTTCCTATCCCTCGATCTCCAAAAAACTTTCCTTTTTCTTTTCCATCGCGTTAACTCTATCGCCCTCTTTCCTCTTTCACCTCTCTGTAACACTTTTGCGCTAACTCCCCTTCCTTTCCCTCCCTTAGTTTCTCTTCGAATTCCCACGCTCTCCTTCCTGACCTTGTTCTTAATTTAACCCCTTGAGCTTCTTCTCTTAGCATTATATATCTTATATAATGTCGGCATCAAGCTCACCCCCAAATAATTTTCAACCCCTTTCCCTTTTCTCACTTTTGGTACCACTATTCCTTCTTTTCTATATATATTTTGTTCATATTTTCTATACATAATTCTTGCCAATCCTCCCCTCTCCATACTCTGTTGTACATTATCTACACCCACTCCTTTAATTTCTTTCCCTCATATTTCCAAAGTTCATTAGGAATTTCATCTATGCCTGCTGTCTTTCCTTCTCTCAATGACCATATTGCCCTCGCTGTTTCTTCCCTTGTAATATCCTCTTCTTCGACCTCTTTCCCTCTCTCTGTTTTTCCATTTTCTCGTTCACATTTCCCTCTTCTGTTTACACCATCGTTATCTTCCCCCTGAATTCTTCTATGCCCTTTTCTAACCAATTACCTTTTGCTGCTCTTTTTCCTTTCTTATTTTCTTTGGCAGTTTTCCACTAATGTCTTTTTACCACTTCTACTGTCACTATTAGTGGCAGGTGATCCGAATCAACGTACTTCCTTATCTCTAGCCTTCTCAAGTTCTCTCTTACCTCATAGTCAACAATAACATAGTCTATTACCGTTTCTCCCTCCCACCGCATACGTGTACTCTCCCTTCTTGTCCTCCTCTATATTCCCGATCAAAATAAGCCCTCTCAACTCCTCCAATCTATTCAGTTATTTCCTTCCCTCTCTATTCACTGCTTTGTCGTTGGGATTCCCCCGTCCCCGTCCCATTTCCCTCTTCTCACCTTTTTCCCCTTTTTCTCCTGTTATTTCTTCTGTTTCTTCCTTCCCCCTATGATTAATTTCACTCCTTAATCCTTTCACTATTCTTCTTTCTACCATTTTCAGAACGTTTCAAATTAAAACCTGTTATTAAATTATTCATTTAATTTCAAATTCTCGATCCCTAGCCACGCCTACAGTCATTTTTAACAGAAACGCCCACAAGCCACGCTCAAATGCAACAACTAGGACCGCCTATCACTCACGCTCCCTAGCGTCGGTGATTAGCAATTCTTCCAGGAACGCCCACACGCCACACCTATCGGAAACCCCTCTAGAAAATCGTCCTCCAATCAGCAACGCCAATTATCATCTCCTCCAGAAACGCGCATACGACATGCCTACTAGAAAATCCTCTAGAAACGCATCCGCAAATTAGTCACGTCTATGATAAATTCTTCTAGGAAATCCGAAGTCTACTCAAAACTAATACGCGAACGCGTATCACTCACGTTTACTAGCAATTCTACCAGAAGCTCTCACAAGACACGCCCAAAATCAACTCATCTAGGACCACCTATCACTCACGTTTCCTAGTCTTGCTGATCAGAAATTCTTCCAGGAACACCCAAACGCCAAACCCACTAGCAACTCCTCTAAAAAAGCGTCCTTCACTTAGCTACACCAGTCACCAGCTCCTCCACAAACGCGCATACGACATGCCTACTAGAGACTCGTGAGAAACGTATCCACCAATGAGCCACGCATATTATAAATTCTTCTAGGAACTCTAAAGTCTACTCAAAACTAATGTGGGGACGCATGTCACTGACATTACTAAGCCACGCCCACTAGCATCTCCACCAGAAACGCCCGCAAGACAAACCCAAAATCAACTCATTCAGGACCGCTAATCACTCACGATTCCTAACCTCGCCAATAATCGATACTTCCAGGAACACCCAACGCCACACCCACCAGCAACCTCTCTATGAAAGCATTCTCCAATCAGCCACGGCGAATTCCAGCTCCTCCACAAACGCGTATACGACTTGCTTACTAGAAACTCCTCTTGGAACGCATCCGCCAATAAGCCATGCCCGTTAAAAATTCTTTTAGGAACTCCAAAGTCTAGTTGAAACTAATATAACGACGCCTATCGCTCACGTTACCTAGCCACGCCCGATAGCATTTGTAACTGATTTCACTCTTATCCCCTCCCCAACCCTTCTAGAATACATCTCATCAAGGAATACTTAAAAGGTTAAACAGTGTGATTAAATGGGCAAGAGTACGATATCCTTGGCGGGAAATGATCCTAGAAATGGACTAGCCGTGTTCTTTAAATAAATTCTGCGACCAGTCGCAGCCCCCCCCCCTCTCCGGAAGACTATGGAAAGAAGTAGGGGTTCGTCTCCAATTATTTCTGTGACTAGTCACAGGGGTGCTTTTCCTCCCCCCTACGAGACCTTTTAGAGGGGTAGGGATGTAACTAAAAATATTTCTGTGATGACCTACAGAGGTGCCTCTTCCCAGGAGATATTGGAAAGGGGTAGGAGTGGGACCTTCATTATTTCTGTGACTAGTCACAAGAATTCCTTCCCACCCTCACGAAAAATTAGAGAGGTAGGGATGTAACCTACATTAATTCTGTGACCAGTCACAGGAGTGCCTTCCCGCTCACACGAGACGTTATATGGGGCAGGGATGAGACCTTTATTATTTCTGTGAACAGTCACAAGAATGCCTTCCCGCCCCAACGACACATTAGAAGGAGTAGGGATGTGACCTAAATTATTTTTCTGACCAGTCATAGGGGCGTATCCTCCCCCCTAACACGAGACATTAAAGCGCTCAAAAACGAAACTGCCAAAATAACTCTTTAGTTACATAACCTTACACTATAATGCCTGACAGCCCCCTCGGTGTGCTTAAAATACGCTTTTTGACTGGTACCGACCACGTATACACTTTTTTATATTTAATCAACACTATGTTTAGGTTTACCAACCTTAATAGAAAGGTTCAGTGGAGGTGAAAATGGAGGATGTTTCGGATGCGTAAACATTTTAAACGTTTTCCTTGGCATAATTATTGAGCATATTCATTCCTATGGAGGAGACGTGCTAAAATTCACATGTAAAAACCAAAAATTGCATTAGAAATCATATTCCTGGTGCTAAGTATTTAAGAAGATATAATTAATATTTTTAGTTAACAAAAAAATTTTTCAATTTCTAGCTGACGGTGTTTTGTGTTTATGGAAAGTGCAACCCGGAGATTTAATATTTAGAATTATTGAAGAAGTTATTCTTTGTGCTTTTCGTATTCACGAAAGTTTAGAATCTTTAGATAGCGATGTCTTCCGCATTTCCAGGGGTGAACAATATTTTTTAAATCAATATTATTAAAGATATATGTTATATGTATTGATATTATATTATTTAAAATATATCTAATATGTGTTAATATTATATTTGAGAAATACTTGGTAATTCACGTATATAATATTTTTAAAAAAAACACTTCACGAAATATTTCTTAAATAATTTTTTTGCAGTTAAAACTGCAGTTTCTGCTGGTCACGTGATTTTTTCAGTAATTGGTGACGACATAAATCGTCACTTTGTGGTAGCTGGACCACCTGTGACGCAGGTAAAGGTTGCAAAAAATGCATGTGTTCCAGGAGAATTGATTTTGGCTTCAAGCGCATGGGAGCACTGTGCACCATCAAATTATAAATATGTTATAAAGGATGAAAATAATGTCAAGGTGAGATTATTTAAATTGTAATGACATTGTGTTTCGTGACAGAATGTCATTCTGATTTCAGCTATTCTATACAAGTCAGATTTTTTAATGAACTATTACCAGCATAAAACCACCAACTCTAGGGATCTATGTCTAGAGAATGAGCACCTTCGCATATATATTTATAAGAAAACTTTAATTAAAAATATAAAATTCCCAACATTTAAATTTTCCCGCGAAGAATGATGCCGCTAAGCTGGAGCCAATTGATGCTCTTTAAGAAAAATGCTGCGAGCGGTTTCAATATTTGAAGTTTGTTATTAGAGAAAACATGTTTCTCATTGAATAAAAAATTATTCCTTCTTGGAATATCTTAATACCTTACCAAAGAATCAAAATATCTTTTTATCTCATTTCATGCAACATCCCCATTAGTCTAGAACGAGGGTCGATTGTAGCTTTTTTTATAGAACTAAAACTTTGTTTTCTTCGACAGCACTCAAGGTTCAACAAACTTGAAGCAATGTTGTGGCAATGTTGCTGCGACCTTAAAATTTCCTTGTGGTGTAAAATATCGGTGAGCTTATAGCAAGGTTGCCTCAAGATGCAATTGCAAGGTTAATATAGGGTCAGGTACTTTCCTTGTAAGCTGAAGCAAGGTTGCAACAAGCTTTCTATAAGAAGTTGGAATGTTGCGAAGTTGTTATGCTACACATAAATGTCTTGCTTATTTCTTACGCATGATTTTCAGCTTCTTCTATGCACTGTCAACAGATTTTTGCAAGCTTACATCAACCTTAAATCAACATTGCACCAGCATTGTATCAACGGTGCACCAGCATTGTATCAACGTTGCTGTAAATTGTACAATGTGCTGACAATGTTGCTGCAAGTTTGGTGCAAGATTGCTGTAACCTTAAATGCAATCGATGTGATGGGATTTATTTTTCTCTTCAATTTAGAAAATTGATTTTCGTCCATTTTTGTTTTAAGATTATAGGTGTGATAATTAAGAGTGGTTCCAATGCTAAAGTGTCTTTTGGAGTAACAAAGACACCTCGTGAAAGAGAAACTTCTGAAGTGTCTTTAACGCCCGATCCCTCCTCTTCAACAAGTCAGCTCTGGTTAATACTGTTATATTTTTTAAATTATTTTATAACAAATATTGCACGTATATTTTATATGAAAATGGGATAAAATGATGAATGAAAATAAACTTAGAATAAAGAATGAAATAACATTTGCAAGCAGATGTCCCACTTAGTATTTACAATGCCACCGCTACAGATGCTTACTTATGACATTTTTACTGATATTACTTTATATTTATATTTGAAATGCATTTATAATTATATTAATAATTGTCTTATATTGTTATTTCCATTGCTGTTGATATCGTCACTGACATTGCTATTGATACTTTCCATCAATAGTCAGCATCAAGAGTATCAGCAAATAATAAATACTCAAAAAATTACAGTAAAAGCAATAGCATTGTTTTATGAATTGGTCAAAGAAAGCGGCAGGTGCCCACAAAAAAGGGTTTCGTAGCCTATTAAGTCGTTAATAAGGTGTTTCAAATCTCCTCTCTCCCTCCACTCCCATCCTTGCACTTCCCCTCATTTCCCCTTCCAACATTCCCCCTGCTGTAATTTCCCCTCCCATTTCCGTCATTTTCTCTCCCCGCCCCTCATCACCCTCATTCCTCCTTACTTCTTATCCCCCCCTCATTCCTTTCCCCTTCTCTCACTACTTCTTATTTTACCTCCCCTCTCCTCATTTTCCCCCACTTTTCCATTTTTTATACGACGAACGGACACCCGACCGAAACCAGAAAGGTTTCTCCCCGGAGCTACGAAACCCTAAAAAATGTCAAAAGAAATAATATTAGCAATAGAAACAGCAATAGAAATAGAAGTAGCTGCAATATTAACAATGAAAATCGCAAATGCAATACCGATAGCACTGAAAATAATAAAAAGTGGCTCTTGATACTTTTCTTGCAATTACTATCGCTAGTTAGATTGCTATTGAGATTCATATTTCTACTTTATTTATATTTCTATTGAAATTGTAATTGCTATTTCCATTGTTTTTCTAACAACCTTACTTACTGATATTTATAGATGTAGCTATTGTATATTCATTTATAATTCTAATGCTTTTGATTGTGCTGTTGTTGTTGATCTTGTGTTCTGATTTACACTCGCACAATACTGCTATTTATATTTCTACTGCTTTTTTTGTGTTGCTGTTGCTAATGATAATACTACTGATATTTTATTTATGCTGCTACATGGATTTTGATATTTATCCTGTTATTAACCTTGCTATTGGCAATTATACTTCTATTTCTATTTCTATCTTGTGGCTACCTTTATTACAACTGCTATTTGAATTTATAGTATTGCTAGTGTCTTGGTAACTATATTGGCTATTGCACTATTTTAATACTATTGATATTTGAATTGTATATGGTACTGCTATTGCCATTGAAATGTATATTTCCATTGCTATTATTATTTCAGACGCCATTGTATATCATTTAAATTCAAAATAAAAGGTATAATATTGTTGGAAATAATACCAGAAATAGCAATAGCAACACAAACAGTTTCTTTTTGTTTTTGTTTTTTTGTCGAGGAGGTGGAAATGCATTTGCGCACAGAGTCTTCAGCATTGGTATAGATATTATTCTTTATTACATTGCTACAAAATATTTTTTTATTAATGTATAATTCATTCGAAACTAGAAAACTGAATTTTGTTGTTTTATAGATTTTAGTATAATTACGCCAAACTAACATTACTATTTTTAACATTTAAGGTTAAGTTCTTCAATTCTGAACCAAAATCCTCTAGAAGCACTCGCATCCAATTTCGGTGGTCGAAACTCTGATAAAAGAAGTTCTGATTTTAAACCTTTTCCTGGTAATTCACTCAGTATAACTAAATACTAAAAGTTACGTGATAATTTTTTGCAATGTTGTAATAAAAAATATAATGTTTATTTATTCTTAGGTCGCGTAGCAATAGTGCATGCCATCCAGAGAGCTCTCGGATCTGAACTGAAATGCTTTATTATTAAACCTGTTCTTGAACAAGTGAATTAGGAAAATTGAATTATTTTGAGTTCAATGACATTTTTTTACGAAATAAAATTGAATGCATTTTTTGAGAAAAACCTCTTATAGAGTCAAATTTCATGCATTTCGTTATGAATTCGTCTTTGTTGATAAAAAATTCATCTTTTTGGTTGAAAATGAATTCAAATTTAATTAAAAAAGGCAATTCATGTTTGGTTCCTCTAACTTAAAACAATTTATTTTTCTTAGATCGAGAAAGACCGACCTTTGAATTATTTGACGGAAGTAAGAAGAGTATCAGCTGTTTCCGTTCATATTTTTCCGATCAAATTCTCTGTTTTTGAATTAATTTCGTTAATCGATGAGTGCTATATCCACATTTCTGGGTATGAATTAATCTTCTTAAGCAGTGAAGAATTTGCTAATACAATTTATTGTGGCTTAAAATTTGATGTTTCAAAAATCAATAGCGATAAAAATAAAAGTATTGGTGGTAATCGTAATAGTTATATTCAATAGCAAGACCAATAGCAATAAAAATTAAAGTGCAAGTAGTTACAGCATCAACCATTAATCTCTCCTTCTACTATTTTTATATTGAATATTATCACTAATCATTCTTTTTTGTTATACCTGAGCACTTCCGCTCAAATTTTATAGCCCACTGACATGAGTGTGATAACTCTATATTCCTTTACTATTGCATAGAAAAAAATAGAGTTTCAATTTTGTTTCGTTTCATTTTTTGACAAGTTCATTTTGAACTCGATCTAAGTTTGCTGTCAATCTGTGTAGGAATTGATCCTGACAATGAAGGATGACCAGTACTGAGTTTTCAAAAACTTTTTACTTCATTATCACTCGAAGAATAGTCGAAATAGTACCTTTCATGGTTAGTTTTCGACATAATCTTAAAAAACATTTTAGAGTATGTGATGGCAAAACATGTTCTTTTTATGGATTTCAAGCTGCTGAATTCAAAAATGGGGACAGATTAGCGATGTTATTAAAAATTCCATAACATTACCTCCAAAAAATATTGTTCAAGCAGAATGCGTAACCAACATTGTTTTTTGTGGATGTTGAGTCGCGAAACCGAATTTTCAAGTCAGAACAACATAATAACGAACAGATCTCAGGCATTATTCAAAAAAATATACCTTATTACAACAATCTCCCCTACAAGTCTTCCTCATAATATTCTTCGTAAGAAAACTTACTTCGTTTCTTGTGACCCATGAGTTCTGAGACTCTTGTGTTATGATTCATTCATAAATCGTCGGACTTAAGTATTTATTTATTTGCGTTTATTAAATTTACTCGAAAATTCAGTGTCAATGCCTGCTGTTGCACTTGGTACTGGAGGCGATCACAACTGCCCTAAAAAAGGGATGTGTAGAATGATTCAACTTCCAGCCCAGTTAGTAACAAAGTCAGCGAAGGTGTGCTGCCGCCCGTGTAAAAATATTTCGTCTTCGATTTTGTCTTGATGACAGGCAATCAAGACATGTCCAAGACTTGTTGAAGACGTTTTGAAAGTCTGGCTTATGAGACGCAGCCAGACTTTATCTCTTGAACCGAGGAAAAGGTTTCACATGTATACCTGCACTTGGGAAAAGGGTCATCTTTATACCGTCATAGAAGCTAATCCTTCTTCATGTTCATACAATTTCAAAAATTTTATGAAGGTGGGTGTTATCACTCCCCACTTCACTAATGGCGGTTAGATACGTATATAATACGTATATCGATTTTTTATTCTTTTTTTTTCATTATATGGGCGCCAGCCAGGTCCTCAATCGTAAGGCGATTTACGATTATTTTCTCAACCCAGAAAAATTTTCTAAACAAAAGGTTCGCAAAAAGGAACTGTGAGCACTTTTAAAACACAGGTTTGGTTCTTAAAAATCACAACGGCCAAACACTTCAAATTATGTTACCAAAACGTTCATTTGAACAGATGGAAAAAGAAGACTGAACATACATGGAACATATTTCCCGATAATTATGCGCGGCGTTAAACACCTCGGGAAGTGGAAATTAACATCAAAAGAGAACCGATTCAATATTGTCCACGTGGTCGAAAGCACAGTAAATCTCACAGGCGGTCACTCAAAACCGAACCGCAACACAAAATTCTACAACGCAAACCATGCCAAATTTCCGGAGCTACGCACTGACTCGACCTTCAACCGAAATAAATCAAGATATAAAATTAAAAGACCGGAATTTTAGAATAGAAACCCGATCACTCAAAGGGGTCAAGCTTGGCAATGACACAGACGGAATCACAAACGAAAATGGCAAAGTCCGCCATTGCGTCGCTTGCCGAGGTAACAAAGAAATTTACCTGTGACATCTGAAGTTGAAACACAATTGTCGATCAAATTTAATACAATCCGCTAATCTAGTTCAATATAATAAAAATTTTTCCGATCCAATCTAGGAATATTTCCGATATGGTCAAAACGTAAATATCGTGACGTCACGCCTAAGCAACATGGCGCTCAGAGACCAGTAGAAGATGGCAGCATTATGCGAGGACCTTGGCCATTCGTCGATTTACGAATCAGGGTGCATTTGTAATGATGGGCCCGCGGTAATTCTCTCCTGCAGCCGTAAGATTTCGAATATGTAAGCTTGGTCAAATCTCGTCGATCTATGATCCTTAATCAATGTCGTTGTTGACGTTAACCTCAAAATCGTCGTGACAGCGGCGATGACATGAAAACAAATATTTTATGGATTAATAACCTACGGTTTACAATCTAAGGTGAGTGCTCCTGAATCGAAGTGTGACCTTCGCTCTTGGTTCTTAATTTATTATTATTATTATCAATTTTTTTCTGAATATTCAGAACCAAAATTATTTACATAAATTTACAAAGTGACAGGGATGTAACATTCACCTTGTACAAATTTATTATACAATATGCATATTAAACAATTCCGTTCCATTTCATTTGTTGTTACCATTACACTTTTTTGGCGAAAATTCCGAAAATGTTGTCCGTTTTCCGTATTTCTTACAACATAGGAGATCCGTATAGAAAACTACAGTATTAATCTTCTTGAAGCAAATTGTAGAGGGCTATAGCCGTGAAGACCCACAAATTCTGATTTTTTTACTTCTGAATATAGTAGCTATTTTGAAAATGAAACAAAAAGTTCATTTTCAAATTCAAGTCCCGATTATCTGATACCTTCATTATTGGCCTTTCGCCAAGACATAACAGAAATCTTCATATGCATCGATACCAAAAGCTTACCCAACAAGTTGACCAAAAAGAATGTCGCTGGGGAGAGGATCCAGAAACGTCATCAATGACCCATTAGTAAAGCCATCAAAAGTCCTCCTTCAACCTCTTCATATTAAGTTGGGTCTTATGAAACATTCGTGAAAGCACTGGATAAAGAGGGACAATGTTTTCAGTATATAATATCTCAGTTTGCCCAATTGTCCGATGCTAAATTGAAAGAAGGGATGTTTGATAGACCTAAATTCGATAGCTATTGAAAGACGACGTTTTTGTTGCTAAAATGACTTTAACTAAGAAAAGAGCATGGCACCATTTCAAAAATGTTGTTGAACAATTCCTGGGAAACGTTGAAAGTCCAGAGTTAAAAAAAAAGAAAATTTCGAGAATGGTCGATAGTTCAAAAAAAGTTAAAGTGTGTAATGAGTTTGAAGCTCCATTTCATGGATTCTCATGTTGAAAAATTCGCTTAAAATCTTGGGGACTATAGTGAAAATCAGGGTGAAAGGTTCTATCAAGATATTAAAGTAACGGAGGAACGATATCAAGGAAGATGGGATGAAAATATGATAGCGGACTACTGTTGGACGTTGAAAAAAGATTCACCTCAGGAAAATATTTAAAAAAGGAAAATGCCGCTATTAAGGTCTTTCGAATGGAAAAGAGTGCGTTATAATAAGAAAATACCTGTCCTTCCATGTAGCCATAGGAGACCAACACTAATTTGACTTACGTATCGGATTTAATGCCTGGAAGTACATTAATTCAATCAGGTCCAGGATAGTGCCGCTCAGGGAATTTCGTTTTGAGGTTATGTCTCAAATTTTGCAGTAATTTCACTGATCTGACTCCATTTTTGAATGCAGCGACTTAGAATCCATGATAAGACCATGTTTTTCCATCACATATTAAATAATGAGGTCTTTTGAGGTTATGTCGAAAACTAATCGTGAAACATGCTATTTTGTCCTCAGATTTGGATTCAGCGACTTAAAATACATTGAAAAACATGTGTCTCGTTAAAAGTTGACTTTTTTATTGTGTGGTTGTGTAATGTTTTCATGAGTTTTTCATTTTTCAATCGCATATATGTTAAGGCTATAAATGTCTTTTTTGCATAAAATTGTTAGTAAGACTATAGTGGAAAAATGTTATTTTTTTGTAAATTAAAGAAAAATATATTTGGTGTCTGTACAAGTCATAAAAGTTGCAATTTTGCAGAAACGTTTAGATATAAGAGCACATTTATACCTGTAATCCTTTTCTATATGGATCGTCGAAATTCTGGTATACTCTGTATATACTTGGGGGAAATCTGCTATGAAGATGAGCTTGAAAAATTGAAAATGAAGCTGTAAAAAATATTTTAAAAAATAAAATAAAAAATTTTTGAGAGCACATCTTCGATTCTTAACCTACACTCAAATCGCGGTTTCAGTCCAGTGTCGGCGGTTGTCTTCAAATTGTTTTGGTCCCAAATCGGGGGGATCCAAACGTAAACAGTCAGCGAAAAAAAGGTAGCTCTTTCGAAAGTGTCGTGTTTTAATTAAAAAAAAAAATCGTAATAGCTTTACTATTTTTATTCTTTTTTTCCTTTTTGTCATTGTTTCGGAAGAATGAAAAAACTTGACAAACTGCAACAAGAAGAACCGTAAAATCTTATAATTGCAAAAGGACAAGGTTTTGCAAACAAATTTTGATATTTTTCTCTCCCGAAAGATAAAAAAAATAGCAAATGGAAAGTTTATGGTAAGTAGACTATAGTAGCACCTATTATTGTGCGAAAATTTTCGGGGAAAGAGGTGAGGTTTCTGAGAAAAATTTTATTTATTTTTTTTCTCAAAAGATCTAAATAACTTCACCATTTTTTATTATTCTCATATTTTTTACGGATCTTAAAAGGGGTCTAAACACTGGATAAACTGAAACTGGAAAGAGATCAATATGATACAAAGATAGCACGGTTTTTAAAGTAAAATTTGCAAGGAAACTCATTTTACCCTTGGAATTTAAAAATATTCGTGAAAATTCTGCAAATATTGCTACGATAATTCTAAAAAATACGTGTCTCCTTATTTTCCACGTATAAAAAAATATTTCATCGGGAAGTCAATTCTGAACATGTTACCCGCCGGTCTGCATGATTTGAAATGGATTCGGTCGTAAATATTCTGCTTACGACTTTCTTGATGTCTTCTGGAGAAAGGCATTCCTAAAATAGTCCAATTTCGTAAAGTTAACTTTCGGAAGTATAAGATATTTTTTTACTTTTCACTGTAGAATTGATTTGTCTTTTCTGTTTAGTTTTCCGACTCAATCGTTAGCCATTTCTTCGCTCTCGATGTCTTTTAAGTCAACAAAATTAGTAATAAATCGTTTAGCCAATACTTGGAATCGGTACCAACAAAACCAATCTATTTGAAAGCTTCTTGTTTTCTAATGTCTTAATGTTTATTCATGATTCATGAAGAATGAGTCGAAGCTTCGTGTAAAAATGGGAAAAGGGGTCAGAATTCTCGATTTTAGGTTTCATATTTCTCAATTTGAAATTTGTCAACTTTGAACTTGAAATAATTCACTTCTTCAACTTCAGATGCTTGTCATTTTAATCATTCAACTTTTAAGTTGAGTGAAAAATGTTCTATTTTGAACGTTTCCAACTTCAGTTTTTGCAAGAATCGAAAACTCCCCAGTGATTATTATTATTAATGTTAGGGTTGAGACCGAAGAGCCCCTGACGCTTAGATAATCCCGTTTCGTACTCTTGTAAGCCTATGCGTGACCCCAAAGCTCTCTCCAAACGGAGAGGACCGCAACCACGCCTTCAGCCGATATGTCTGACTCACTGATGCAGTTACTGCCCGTGAGTGCCAGGCGCATCGCAGCGATGGCGGGACCGTGGCAAAGAATGTGAAAAGAGATCTCATCACCCTTTCCACACAGGCGACGTAGAGGTCTATCTGCGAGCTTTATCTTGTGTCTGTGATATCCGAGGTTTCAATGCCCTATAAACACTTATGTTAGGACCCTGACTTCGTTCCAACCGAGCTTGCGTATTTCCGCAGCTCCTTTAAAGTTCAAATTTATACCCATGAGCGCTTTAGCCTGTCTGCAGCCAGTGGCTTTATTCCATTCCTTCTGATGTTCGCTCAGTCAGCCAACTATTGATTTCTTCAGCGACCAACCTACTGGAAATACCTGCGACTTCTTTCGGGACCAGTGAAGCCTTCTCTTACTGCTAGTCTTGGTAGCCTACGCGAGATCTCATTGCCTTCAATGCCATTGTGTCCAGGGATCCAAAGTATAGTCACTCGGTTTTCCGAGTATGGGCTGAAAAACTTTATGGAAGGAGTAATAATCTCGTGGGCTAGCTGCTGTTGCGAACCCGGTTGAGCCACAGGCGACTTTGAATGCCTCGATCAGGTGGGCCAGGGTCTCTTCGTCTGACTCCGATTATCCTCCGTCAGGCAATTTCAGAGTGCCGATAATAGCATCTAGGTTTCAAAAGAGCAGCTCACCCAGTCTAACCACCTCT
The DNA here is from genome assembly GCA_032362435.1 of Melikaiella ostensackeni. Classification (NCBI taxonomy): domain Eukaryota; kingdom Metazoa; phylum Arthropoda; class Insecta; order Hymenoptera; family Cynipidae; genus Melikaiella; species Melikaiella ostensackeni. Next base: position 15,513 of record JAUMHM010006959.1, read on the forward strand.
GCCCCTTTCATCTATAAATGTGCAAAAGTTGAACCAGCTTTCTTACTTGGCCTTACATATTGCATCTTTGTATTTATTCCTCATCATCGTGGATAAGGTCCATAGATCTTTCGTTAAGCCAATGCTGGCACGTCCGAACTTCTCTCTGGTTTCCCTGTGAAGTTCTTGAAGCTTTTCGTTCCACCAGTGCGTCTTTCCTGCCTTGCGGACTCTTGTGAGTCAAAAATTTCTTTCATAAGTAGATTTGATGGCCTCCGTGAAACTTTTGGCTGCCATCTCTAGGGTGTCCACGTCCCTAATTGACTTGGGACCCTCTGAGAGTGCACTCTTTAGCTCAGTGGAATACTGATCTCAGTCCCTTCATCTTGTATTTCTGGCCCACGTAGGGCCCAAGGGTACGATAGATCCCGAACTCTATCTGTGAGTGGTCTGAGAGAGGGGGCTCATCTGAGACTCTTCACTTCTTCACTTTATCTCTGAAACTACCGGTATAGAGGGTAATTTCAGTGATCTCTTTCCTGATCGAGTTGTGAAACGTCGGGCTATTTCCCGTGCTGGAATATCTAAATCAGTAAATAGTTAATATTCCAAAAGGTGATTCCCTTTTGAATTGATTAGTAATCCGTGCTACCCCGAAATATATGATGGAAGTTGGCATCGCACCCCATCAAGAGTGAGAGACTCCTTACCTCGCAGTATTCTACCAGTGTACGTACTTCCCCTGGTGGGTTGGTTTCGCTGTTATACGGAAAGTAGGCCAATTCTACACTGAAAGAAGCTTGCCGCGGCAACCGCACCACAGCAACCCCACGGCTTAGAGTAACAGCTGTGTCACTTTTAGGCGAGCTGCTGTCCTAAACGTTGAGAAATTTCGTGTCTGGAGCTGCTACTGCACCACTCTGGAGCAGCAGCCATACCAACCTGAGAGAGCGTCTACACTCAATCGACGCACGAAATCGACCTCACATTCCATGCAACGACTGTAGCCGTATGTACGGCTGCAGCGCCAAGCTTCTTTCAGTGTATGAATAGCTTCCCGAATCCTCTAAGATATGTGGATACCATTATCAGATCTCTCGAACACAGTTCTATCAGCGGGACAATGTTGACTCCTCTTGCTAGAATGCAGGCCCTTGGTTTAGCCGCTTTGGGGTCTCTGTAACAAAAACGAGACCCCCCCCCCCAATCCCCTTATGGTATCTTTAACTAGCCAAAGTTCTTGGATTAGTGAGATACATGTGTGCCTCACAGCCATGTCCCTCTTCAGAACCGCAGAGGACCTTTACTGAGATGCAAGTTAATTTGGGTAATGGTTAGACTGGGAGCAGCCATTTACGTCTATCCTCGAACTTCATCTGTCCCAACAGACTCTCCCTGTCCCTCACCGGCCACACTAAAGTTGTTCTAACCAAGGTGGTAGGAGAGTCTGCTGCTAAGGACCGCAAGAGCCCTCGTCTGGGACTCAGGAATCTGCACAAGTAGGAGTTGTTTGAGATCTCCCGTTGTGTTCTCCTCCTGAGGCCGGCCGTTCGTGATGATTTTCCAGGACAAATGTTCCTGATGAGGAGTTAAATCTCTCTAGGCGCTGAAGGACCACTTTAAGGTGTATTGTCGCCACGACCATCGTCAGGGGATTAGCCCTCTGGACAGCTGTCAGTCCCACCCCCGACGACTCCCTGTTTGCCGGCAGCTCTGCTGGCTCATGCCTTTTTTAAGTTTAGCCTTCCCCGGTGGGTTGTCCTCTGAGCCCTTTCTTTTCTTCAGGGCCTCCGTGCTGGTCATCGGCGTTGTTGTTGCCGATGTTCCAGCACCCGCAGCCTCACTTCTAGCCTGCTGCGCTTGCCTTCCCAGTTTTCTTTTCAGAGCACCGTTGACGCCTTTTTTTGGGAGGGGGGTCTCTTTAATCGCTCTCATCTCCATAGCCTCATTCAGCTCTCAAGAGAGCCGGGCGCAGAGCCGCCGCCTAAGTTTGGCTGAACGGCAAGGCAGATCGAATGAAAAGGGTTGTGTCAAACCCATTCAGGCCCAATTCCTTTTCCACTTTCGCCACCTCCTTTCCTCCTTCTTCCTCTTATTTTTCTTTGAAGACTCCATTCCAAGTCCCACGAGAATCTAGAGAAATAAAGGGTCGGTTTCAGAGCCCCGCATGCAAGGGTAAGACTGAATACTCGAAAAGGTCGTCTGGTGTCCCAGAGAGGCCGTTAAGTCACCTTCGTACCCTTAGGTGTCAAACTGCTAGGGACACGGTCACTTAAGACCCTTGGTTCAGAGGGATGGCCACATTGAATCAAACAAACCCGTGGGCCATCACACCAACGGAGGGCTGTTTCCTAAGGTCAGTTACACCAGCCCCCCCCCCAATCATAATTTTAGAATTTCTTTAGCACACTGAATTGCGCCGCAAATGC
>JAUMHM010006978.1:0-17917 GCA_032362435.1 Melikaiella ostensackeni
AAATAGAAATTGACGAATAAATGAATATTTTTCGAAAAAAATGAAAAGTCACCTTATTTTTTGATCACACCTCGTAAGCTGCTTTTTTTGTGGCAAAAAGTCATGAACTCACTGAATTGGTCATCAAATCTTAAGGTTGATGGAATGACTATACTTTCTTAGGAAAAAAGTTGTTTATTTTCATTACCTTCCCAACGGTATATAGAACTCCCGATTTGGTTGAACAATTGAAGATTTATAGCTCAAAAACGAAACCCGTCTCGGAACTAAGCCCTCTCGCTTATAATAAATTAAAAAATTTGTTCAAATATAAATGAGGATTAGCTCAGGGTCTGGTCAGTGACAAGAGGCAAGTAACATTTCGGCGTGTCACACTGCAGTATATCACATTTGCTGAAAGTCATATTTGCGGCAAATAACATTGTGGCATTTCTCATTTGAGTGAAAATTTAAGTTCACATCAAACTGGCAAAAATGCGATTGGTCACCTTTTCACAATGTCACGTTCGCGGCAAGTTATATTGTGACATCTTCCCTTTTGAAGAAATATTAAGTTCACGCCAAACTGGCGAAAATGCGTCAACTTGCATTGCGGCGAGTCACATTTCGATAATTTTACATCTGCGACATGTTATATTTTTAAAATGTTACGTTTGCGGCAAATTACATTGCGGCATCTCTATTTTGTAAAAAATATTAAGTCCATGTCAAACTTACGAAAACGCAGTAAGTCGCACTGCGGCGAGTCACATTTTGAGGATGCTAAATTTGCTGCAACTCACATTGTGGCATCTCTCATTCGCAAAAATTTTAAGTTCACATCAAAACAGCAACAATGCGGCAAGTCACATTGTTGCAAGTTACATTTGCGGCAACTCATATTCCATCATTCCTCATTCGCGTCCATCCAGAAATGGAGTTTCGCGGATAAATTAAACCACAGGTCGCATTTTTTAATGATTTCAAAGTTTTTTTTCTCAAATTACTATGCATAAGATTCCGCTTCGGTCTTTGGAGTAATTTTATTAAATTTTGTGTTGAATTCTTTCTGATAAACGTCCTCGAAAAGTATGATTTTCCAATGTATCATTTTTTGTGTTCGTCTGGATGAGTGAAGTGCACCAAAAATTAATAGTAACACAGGCAAACAAGAAAAAAGTGTCGAGTGCGGTGAGCTGGACAACCATACATATATATTTTTTAGGTCTCTGAATGCAAATCCGAAGTCCGCCTTACCTTTTCAGGTCTCAGTTCTTCCCTAACCTCAAAAAACAGCTAAAAATCGATTTGGTGGATGAAACCTTCAGAAAAAAGTATATCTTCATATTTTTGGGTCGCTGAATCTGAATCTGGTGTCCGCCTACCCCCATCAGATCAATCGTTTCTAACCTCAAAAAATATCTTAAAAAATACTGAAATAACTCATTTTGGTGTTGAAGTTCAAGCCGTGGTGAAAAACCTTTTGAAAGAATCCGAATCAAGTGTTTGTTATAATCCAGGCCTGTCCAAAGAGGAGAAATTTCAAGAATTTTCCTCGAAACTGATCGATTTCCAGATGTTAGTTTTTCGACCTACACTGGCCTGAGCTTATTAGTAGAGAATCGTGGTCGTGCTTCGTGTCGCGTGCTCTTGTGACGTAGATTCGGGGCAGAGACGTTTCAAAACAGGTGCTTTGGGGCGACTGAGTTGAGAATTTTTTAAATTCAAATGTTGTAAAATGTACCTAAAATTATATACAAATTTTCACTCATATCCTACCTTACAAAATTCAACTTTTCATTACAGGAATACGGTTTTATTAATATCTGAGTTGATTTAAAAATATGAATGAAGTACCCTTCGAGACACTACGTATCTTCAGCATTGGACCTCCCATTCTACTTCACGAAAGCGACCACCACTCAATCTCTCCAGCTGAGCAGAGAGACTTGGTGGTGGGAGTGTAACACGTGCCTTTTGAGCCAATCTCCCCTCATTAGACAAGCCTGTTATAATCCCTCAGGAAATTGTCCATCCCTAACCTCAAAAAATAACTTAGAAACACTAAAGTAACCAATTTTAGTGCTGAAGCTCAAGACGCGGTGACTATATTCTTTGGAAAAGGGGTACTTTCCTGTTTATACGGTCGTTGATTCTAAACTCGGTATCCCTTCTTTACCTTACTTTTTACTTGCTATTCGGAAAGCTTCTGTCAATCGTTTTTGAACAAATGTCATATGAATACAGAAAAATATGAAGATCGTCGTATTAATTATGGTTTTGTTTTATTAGGTCAATTACTGATCAAACCATATCAATAAAGTCCCGCTACCTTGACAGAAGCTGAAAACGATAACAGCTTCCACGGGAGGGAATGTGTAGAATGATTCTATTCAGACCTTTGTGGTAACGAAGCCAGCGGAGGCGCACTGCCCTGCATGGGGGCTTAGGATACGAGGATGAAGCCGTAGTGTGTCGGACGACGAGTTGACATTGTCCTCATCAGAGTCAGAAGACCCTCATACTTAGGCCTAGGGAGGTATGAGGGTTATCACCCCCAGGACGGCAGACTCACCTGCGATCGGTCCAGAATTCCCAACGCGCGGGGTTCGTCTTTACAACTGAGGCAACTAAAAATATAAACAATCAAAAATGTACGTATCTTATGAAGAATCAAAGCTTCTGAATTCGAACTAATGTTCAAGCTTCCATTTCTAAACGTTTTTACTATAAGAATCCTAGTTTATTCTGCTACATTTGTAGTAAATACCAGGCTGCGAGTGATCGTCAACTCATTCTGAGAAGTTTCGTGAAATTCATAAGGAATGCTTTGGTCCCGATGTTATGGATGAAAATGAGAAATTCGTTCCACACAAAGTATGTTCTAGTTGTCATATATCGTTGAGTCGTTGGGATATCAGTCGAGATAGTAAAGCTCTAAAACGAAACAGTAACGAGACCCACTAAATCGTTCGACACCGATGATGGATGCAAATAAGATGACACGATCGGAAGTTCTTTTCCGATCAACGACAGCATAAGAGATGTAATAGCACGTTTAATCCGTTTAATAGAGGATCTGGAGATTACCGATAGTTCTGAAGTGGAAGAAATAAGCTATCGTGATGACGATTTCATTCTTTACAATGAGAGTTCTCAAAATTTTTGCGCAAGGAAAATTAAACGATCTTGTAAGAGACTTGGGATTACCCAAGGATGGTGCAGAATACCTTGCATTAGTACTAAGTAGCAAAAATTTGTTGTCAGAAATCATGAATGCGAAGTATTATAGAGATTGAGAGAAGAATTTTAGAAAGTTTTTTTCAGAAGCAAAGGAACCTTCATTGGTATATTGTCAGGACATCAATAGATTGATGAATGAATTGAAGTCAGGGATTTATAAAGCCGATGATCGGAGGCTACTTATTGATTTGTCTAAAATAAGTCTGAAAGTAGTATTGCTCCATAATACTAATGTGTTTGCTCCCATACTAATAGCATATTCAACTGAGCTGAAAGAGCAATACAGTAATATTGAACTAGTTTTAGAAAAAATAAAATATCCAGAACATGATTGTCAAGTTTGTGGGGATATAAAAATTTCGAGCATCATACTAGGACAGCATTCAGGCTTCACAAACAATCCTTGCTTTTCGTTCTTATGGCGTAGTCGCGGTACGTTATGCAAATTCCTGAAAGGTTTTCATGAAATCCCTAACTCTGCCTGATTTCCTTATGTAGGCTGACCATTTGACCCTTCTTCTGCTTAAAAATTAAAGAGCGAATAGACCTCACCTTCTGGATCTAAAGCAAGTTAGGTGAAGAGAGGGAGTTATACTTTAGGATACATTTAACTTATGAGAACATAGAAGATACGATAACGAGGATTGAAAAGTTCGGTTTGATTAATAGGAACCTTAACTTAAAGGGTACATTCAATGAATCAAGTCTAGTTTGAAAAACATATCGAATGTTACTGTCCGGGGTTAGTAAAAAAATTCAAATTTGACTGAAGCAAATTAAAAAGAAAATTCACTTTATAAATAAATTAAGTACTATCGGTATAAGTTTTAAGTTATTACGTTTTCTGGATGTGCTATAGCGGCATATGCATGATGCTCAAACTCAGTGCGACTAGTCCTTTTGCTATTGTTTACTGTTGAAAAATAATTGAAATGTAAGATACGTCGAACATCAAAAATAACTCATATGAAAAGTATTTCATTATGTACTTCGTTATTCATACTTTTAATTGAAATAGTCAATAATCTGATTTTAAAATACAGAAAACTTTAAACAAATGGTTAATTTGCAATAATAACTACATTTTTTTTACCTTCTACAAAATTGAAATTTTACAAAACGCATGACTTTCAAATATTGATTTGCGTATTAAAATTATATTTTGTTTTCGACTCCACGAAAATAAAGTATATTTGTTGGATAATTTTTTTTTCTACCTAATTTATTATCTTGTTTCATTCCAGCATGTTTATTTATTTTTGTTTAAATTTCATTATTGAAAATTAATTTTTTGGCACCAGCGGATCAAATGTATATTAAACGATAATCTACATGAAAAATATGCGTGCTAGGTATGTGTTTATAATAATAAGCCGTTAATACAACAAATCATAATTACATATATTTTTTTCTTGCTTGAGGATAATCAATTGTTTTGGTCATGGACTTCGAAGCCGTGATCGACCTCTCCGACAAAGGGACCGTACGCAAGTGACTGTCTGTCTTTTTCTTGAAATATAAATTGTTCAAAGATCTATTTTTTATTGCAAAATATGAGAAATTACATTATTTTGACCCAAAAAGCGTTTCTATATTAATCAAGATTTTATTCGATATTAGAGTTCTTCGGGCAAACAGTTTTTCCTCTATTCGTGTGAGAATATACTTATAAATCTTTCTAATTTGGACGGCTGTGCTGCTTTTATTCAAGAACACTGTTTAGTGATTACACTGATTGAGAAAATGTAACTTATGTTTCTGTGGAATGGGACGCATCATTTCAAAAGTATTTTTTGCTCTGGATCCGAATGTGGCTTTCAGTTTTTTCGACCAGTTCTTATTTAATAGATATTTGCAACTTAATTTTTGTATGGAAAAATATTGCAAAATAATCAACATCACATTTTAAAAACATGCAGGACACGAGTTCAATGCGCTTTTCAATTCTGAATGCAAAGACTACTCAAATTTTTTGGTAGCTTTAACGGTTCTCTAGATTATCTCAAAAAAGCATGATAAAATTTGTTCAATTAAAGGATATAACTGAATTTGTGCAAGAATCAGGGCTTCTAATTTAAGATATAATTTTGAAATTTAACAAAACTCCAACAAAAATTATTCGATTTTAAACGCTTCAAATTTCCAATTATTTTTAATTGAAGGCTATATCAGATTTTACAATTCTGATCAGTTTTAATAGGGAATTATCCGATTTTAAATATATTTAAATTGAAGATTATTTCATTCGCAACACTCTAAATCTGAGTTAGTTAGAAATAACTTATTGAAAAGTGAAAACTCATTAGCTGGTGCAATCACTTATGTATTTAAATAATCATTAGTCAAATGATAATAATCTTCAGTCAGATTTGAATTTTATGTAATGTTATTTGTCTCACGACTCAGAGATATTATTTTCACTAATGTTTTGGTAACTTCTTTTATTAACAATTACTTTAATTTGACTAATAATCAGTTAAAACTAGACTAGAAATTAATTCCTAACTAATTTACATTCAGAGAAAAAGTTTTCTATTAAAATTTTTACACCTGACACAGCTTTCAATTTTGAATAAGATAGTGAATTGAAGCGTCGTTTCTGTAAATGTTGCTTTATGGGTAATTTCATGCATGTAACGACTTTTTTATTATTCTCATGGGTTTCAGTTATATTTCATGACACGGTAGCGTCAAAAGCATACATACATATATAGAAAATGCAGGGTTTCGATGGGATTCGAAATTTTTCAAGTTTCACCTTTCAATCTTTTGAAATCCATGAGGGTCTGTTACGAACTAGACTCTTTATTCAGTGCTTCAAACTTCAAATAGTATTTTGTGTTTTTCAATTTGAATTCAATTTTCTAATGTTACAATTTGGAATATTTTGTACATACTTGAAAGGTGGTATGAAAAATCCGCCGTCGTTTTATATCAACAAAAATTCTTTCCTTTGTTCCACATCTCGCCTGAAAACCGTTTGGTCAAACAAAAATTTTACAGTTTTCTTCAAATTTGGATATTTTCAAAAAAAATTTTAATTGTAATTATACAGCCATCATTTTGTACGAAAACCGAAGTGGAAAAGTCATCATAAGCATTTACCATAAAATTATAACTGTGAAATCTGCAAAGATTTTTTAGGCACTGATCCACATTACAAAAACCTCTACAAAAAGGTAGGTATTCCCTTTACGCCATTTTTTCATTAGAATTTTTCACTCAGAATTTGATGCAAAACTACTCTTTCAAAACTTAAAAATAACTCTTTTCAAATTTTTAAATGTGAAGAAATTAGATTTTTCAATTTGCTTTTTCTTATGCATAATATACTTATTTATCATATGAGAGTTATATTTTGTGCAGGTCCGACTTGATCAAAGACTTTGACATTGAATTTAGTTGGGATGTAATGCCCACTGCGATTTTTATGACTTTTTTTCCTCGAAACTTAAGTAATTTTTTTAAATTGAAAGAAGGAAAGTTTTTTTTTATCCCCTGAAGGAATGAAAACAAGACGAAATTTATTCCTGTAGGAAATTACTAGGGTGTCAGGTACACCTTGTTTCGTGTCGGCATTTAAAGAAGGCGTCGCGACGGAATGAAAGATCGCGTGCGGCGGTAATATAGCAGATCATAATGAAACTGGCACCTAAAAGTCCTTTGAAAAAGTTCAAGAATTTAATTTAAATCGGAATTTGTGTTAATGAAAGAATATTCTTACACAATAATGAAGTTATTTAGATTAATATTCAGTCAAACATAACTTATGCAAAACAATAATTTGCAAAAATGAAACCGATTGTTGGAAATGGTTTCGATCTATTATGCTGAATTTCATACTTTAAATTTTAGTCTGTACTATGATTGCAATTTACTTTACGGTCTAATACTTCTTTTAAGAGCTTCAGCACTCTGAATATGTTTTAGAGAGGAAATTTTTCTTTTCTCAGAGGAGTCACTTCCTGGCTTGTCGTTCTTGAAACCTACTTACGATTTACTTAAAGCTCCTTGAATTTTTTAAACTTTTTAATGTCAATCACATAACTTTTCCAATAATCATAAATTCAGTTATTATTTTGTACCATTCGAAATGAAAAATCTGCTTTTCCTGAATAACGTTCTGATGAAATAATTATGATACGCCGTCGGTTGGTTTTTGTTATTTCTTCAGAAATATTCATCACACCCTAGAGGTCACGAATATGAAGCCAATTTCGAGAAATTCAATAAAAAAGGAACCACGGTAAAAACAACAATAATTCTATTTATTTATTTGTTAGTATCTTCCTTACCTGTGAATCATTCACCTCTGACAATTTTTTTTACGGAATATATTTATTTTGAAGTGTACAATTTCGTACTGACATAAATAAAATAAATAACTCATAATGAGAAGTTTCAACATATATCACCCTATAGTTTCTAGATTGTAAATGAATTTAAATATTTGTTTTCAAAAATTAACTTACCAGGTAAAACTTGACACTGCACTTCACGAAAGTAAGCACAGTATTTGACATAGATCGTAACACTTTATTTTTCTTATTTACACTGATTTGAAATACTGTAAAAAGGAATCACAAATATATGTGTATATTTTTTTGAAGTAATTAAAAATTGAATTAGTTTAATAGGTAATGTGTTTTGAATTATGGAAAGAAAGGACTATATTAAGTGTAAACCAGGCGTATATATCCAAGCACAGTTTTTTATCATCATAAGTTATTCAAAGTATCTTTTGAAGTGATTAAAAATTTGAAGTAATGATAAACATTATGCGGTAATTTTAAGTCATGCATATTACTGTTATAGTAATAAATTCATAATTTTCATAAAATGTTTAATCTGTAAATATTAATTATATTAATTTTGCAGGATGCATATTTTTTATATTTTAAATATAATCTTCACCAAAATTTTCGCGTTGAAGAATGAAAAGGTTGAGAGGTGACGCGATACGCCACGGTCGGCTGCTGACTGACTGCTGTGAAACTTGCAACCTCCCTCTTCCACCACGTGGTGGAAAGCGCCCTTGCTCGGTGATACTACAAACCCCAGAATGAGCCGATAATGCACTCGAAATTCTTCTGGAATTCCACACTTACGCGAACGAATGCAATCTCATATACAATTAAATTTTTCCTACAATATTGCTAAAAAATATGTTTCGAGTACATTTTTTCAAATGATATCTTTAGAGTAAAAACAATGATATTCACATTGCGGGAAAATTTTCAACGCAGATAGGAATTTTAAGGCACAGAAAATAGGCTGTCTAAACAATCGAAGTAGATGTTTTTATTTGATGAAAAAGAATCTTCAAATATTTCCAGGCTTTGAATAAATTTGAGGTCATTTAAACACCCGTAAGCATTATACTTATTATTTCAATATAAGGATAACTAATATTTTTCTTAAGATGTTATTAAGACACTTTTCCGTCCAAGAATCTACAAATTTAATTACAACTTCGAAAATCCGAAATTTTACGATTCGTTTGGACAAATGATTTTTTGGAGAACGAGGAAAGATCTATAAAAAAGTAACTGTAACTAAGAATCTGTTTTTCTCAAAAAAAAAAACAGAAATGATAGCGCGCTTTTGTCTTTAGGTCTGTAATCTATAGGAAAAAAACCTTCGAAATGATTCATCATTTTGTGATAAACAAAATCTTGTTACCTACTATCATTATAGAATAACTGAAATATTGTAGATTAAAATCGAAGCAAAGATAGAATTAATGAAAAATTACCGAATTGAATAACACTTGGTCAGATAAGTAATGGAAGAACGAATAATTTAGGAATATAAATAATAAACAACAATAAATCGATCAAGAAACAGCTTTCAAACAGTCCATAAAAAATCATGCTTCAATTCATACGATCGTTGAGATCCTATTCCAACTTTTTGATTTGCTTCAGTGGAGAAAATTCGGATTTAGATTCGTCCATCCAGAGACATCCATGAGACATCATAGAAAATATCGGAAAATCCTGTGAATATAAAAATAGAACGAAACGTTTGGGGAAATTGTCCTCATATTAGTATGGATAAGACGAGGATGAGTGCTAAATAAGGTATGATGTTGAGTGTTTTGCCGTTTTCGTGAATACAACCTTTCCGAAAAAAGTTCGCCCGGAAAGCAGAACCAAACCCCATAAGCCGACAACCCATAATCCAAAACCTATGAACACAAAACAAGTTATTTTTATTTTTTCCATTTTTTTCTGAATTGCTTCATTTTATTTTGTTATATTCAAGTATTTAAGCTTTTTTCCTTGAATTTTGGAAGTTAGTCTTTAGATTTTCTCATTTTCTGAATGTGATATAGATAAGATTACTTCACCTTCTAATGAAAACGTTTTCATTCCTCTTCAAATAACCGTTTGAGAGACTTGCGTTTATGATCAGTTGATATGTGATTTCTTTGTAGAGACCAGCAATAGTCCGCAATCATACTTTCATTCCACCTACCTTGATAATGCCGCTCCTCTTGTTCAAAGTCCTGATGGAAACGTTCACTCATTTCTTCACCTAATGACCCAACATTCTAAGGGAAGTAATCCAAATGAGAAAACAAAAATTGCAATTTCATACTCATTAAGCAGCATAATTTTTGGAAATTGCGTAACGTGGTAGATACAATAGTTTTATACTGTAGGTCTCGATAATTCCCCAAAAAATCGTTTGTTACACTTTTGAAACTCGACCAAGCATTTTTTCAACAGATGTCATGGTTGATAGGAATTGATCGTCTTTTATAAGTGTTCGAATATCAGTCCCTACAAATATACCTTCCTTAATTTTAGCATCAGACAATTTTGGAAATTTCAATTTGAGGTACTTGAAACATTTGCCATCTTTGTTTAGAGCTTTAGTGGATTGCTTCATCAAGCCAAGCTTGATATGCAGAGGAGGTAACAATATCTTATTAGTGTTAACAATACTCTCATAAGTAACATTGTTTAAACCAACCTCCATCTCGATTCTTTTTGTCCATTCCTTTATGGCCCAATGTTCCTTTCGAGCACGACTGTCCCGAACGCAGACAAAACAAGGATTTTTTGTATTTTCAGATTGCAAACCTACTAAAATATCGATAATTTTGAAGTCACCACAAATTAACCACTTGTGCTTATTGTAATTAATTTTCTTAAGGAGAAATTTGAAGCTTTCGTATGATTCTTTTATTATAGTAGAATGATCAATGGGAATAGCTGCATATTCATTTCCATTATGAAGAAGTACAGCCTTAAGACTTTCTGTTGATGAATCTATGAAAGTCGCCAGTTTTCTGGCTTATAAGCTTCTTGTAGCTCACATAAACGAATAAGATTCTTTATATCATTGCAATAAATAATGAAATTTTTGCTAGCGAAATACTTGCGAAAATTATCATCTCCCTTTCTGTAATAGAATTTTTGTCCCAGGTAATAGAAGATTTCGCTCCTTGAGTCTTGAAGCCAATAGCTTTGCTGAATCCTTATGGAGATTTAAATCACGAATCAAATCATCTTAAGCATTTTGGTCGAAAAGTGCAGGTTCTTTCGTATCAAGAGAAACCTAATCATCACTGCTTTTAGCATCATCACTTAGAACAGTTTCTGTGTGTTGAACTACTTGTGACTGAGAAACAGTATTTCCAATTCTTTCTATTTTTCCATATTTGGCTGGTGTTACACTAAGCACCTTAGGATAAACGAGCGAGGCTTTACTGTTATGATTAAAACCATTGATATTACGTCCGCAAAAGCAGCAGTCATTATCATGATTTGCAGGCCCACGCCAAACTGTTGATTAACAACTTTTTTAAAATGATATTTCAGTTTTTAAAAGTAAGTCGACAATCCTCACAAATAGAGTTAGGAACCCATGATTTATCTAGATTCTTCATAGGTATCTGATAACATTCTTCTAACTGAATTCTTATTAAATCACTAATTTCTCTACGGAAACTATTTGTCTCAAATTTTCCCGAAACATAAAAGAAGTTGTTGACTTTTACTTTGCAATGAATTTTCGGCATTTCCAATGACTTATCCGTTCCGAATGGTTAGAGTGATCTCGAGACTTCCAAACAGAAATGATAGATATGTACAGAGTTAAGCAGACTTTTACCATACTCGATATACGTGACCGTTACTACCCGAATTTAGTAAAAACTAGCTTCAATTGATCATACAATTTTTATTTCAGATGCTCATTTCAGTTATTCTTATGAGGCTGGAACCCTTCGTAACTCATTGGATATAGAAGTCGACCGGCAAACGAAAGGTCCTTGGTTCGACTCCCAGCGGAGTTGAAAGGCGTTCCTTTTTTCACAGAAAATTTGACCTAATGTCATATTGATCATGCTTGTTAAACTGGGTTGCTCAAAATCTTAGAAAGTAAATATTCATCATGTTCGAGGAAATGGGTGTTTGAAAATCCTTCAAAGTGAGGAATAATCATGTTCAATAAAATGGGTCGCTCCAACTAAGAAAGGCGATTTCTTGAAATGAAGCGTCGCTGTTATTATGTTGAACAATCCAAGAGGGAACGTTGAGCCAGCTAGAGGAAACGAGGTCTGGTGTTTATCATGCGCCAAATCAACGAGTAGCAGCTTTATGCGTTTTCAATTGTTGGTGCATTTAGGTGCATTTCGAGAGCATTTGAATTCATATGGGTACATATCAATTTTCGGGGTGGAGGGCGAGGGCGGTAATTCCACTACCCTGCACGTGGGGCGCGCGAGAATGTAACTGGCTAAGATTCGTGGACCGAACGCGCGAATTAGAACTGCGGCTAGATTGTAAATACGTTTGTGGCTGACACTATGATTTGAACAGGGTTTTTCACACCCTTTCCACGATTATAAGCATTTTGTGACAAAATAAATATTTGATCTTCGAAAATGTCAAAATTAACTTGCGTTTTTCCAAGCAGCACATTTTTTTCTTATCTCAAAAAAAAGCTTAGCTGATATTTTCTAGACGTCCGTAAAGGACGTAATATGTTAACATTTCTTTTAAATTTATCACTTTTCTTTTCTTTTTAAATAACATGTCGATTTGAAAGAGCACATGCATAGCAGAAGTGGCCAGTGTAAGTTTTGGTAATATAAGTAGACCAGGTCAGTGATAGGTCAGCCACGACTCTCTTCTATACATCACTGGATAACAATGGGCCGGTGCTGTATATCCTTTAATCGTATACTAACCAACCCTGCACATTGTATTTCTTTGTTTGGCCACCATTCACTACTAGAATTGGAAAAGCTCAGAAAAGACTGAGCAGGACTGTTTTATTTATTTAGCACAGGCTATTCAATTACTTTTGATGCAGGACGCTTTTCAAATCGAAAAAGGTGGAGTTCGCTAGAAAAGATGGAAGTTCGGTGAAAGATTAAGAGTTTGGAGAATGAGATTTATTTGCATATAGATATAACTATATTCATTTCTAATTCAAATTCTCAACAAAAATGGAATCTATACCCAATGACAAAAATGTGTTAGCAATAGTGATGTGCAAAAAACAAAATTCCGAGCCGTGTATTGGATCGGGCTCTAGGGTTGTCGGGTTTTCGGCTTGACCCGCGAACATGCAACTAACCCGTCAACCCAACTTCAACCCGAAAATCCACACTCAACTTTAAAATTGAAAAAAATTAGTAGCTGATTTTTTCGAACAATATTAACCTTCTAATAAGACCAAAAAGGATTTTATTTCGTTTGATCTTATATTTACAAAGTGTATCAGGCTATTAAGTTAAATGCGAGTTTGCGAGTTGAATTCGGGTTGAATGCGAGTTCGCGGATTGAATGCAGGTTTGAGGGCTGAGTGCGGATTTTTGGGTAGCTTGCGGATCTGCGGGTCAACCCGTAAAACCTGACAATCCACCAACCCGATCCAACCCGCACCAATTTTGCACACCCCTGGTAAGGAACAAGTATCTATCAGTTTCTCGACATATTTACGTGCCATTTGCTTATTAATATTTCACTCGCACTTGTCGCTCGCAATTATTCAACTGTCATCGACAATAGTTTCGGTAAAATAGATTTTATTTTTTATAGCCTCATATTTTTAAGTTCAAATAAATGGTTCACGTTCTTGTTCTGTGTATATTCAATAAGCATCTTAAATGTTTCCTAGATTTGGCGAAGACACTTCTCGTTGCCTTGAGTGTAAACATGTGTCTATTTTCGGAATGCAATCATTTTTAAAGAAACCCTTGTCGGAGTCGGTCTGCCACGTCATACAGTTTAGAATTCTCTCATTTACCCAAACGCATTCATTTTGAAATATTTTGTGCGCATAATGATTATTCGATTGATAGTTGCGGTTTCAGAATATTACCTGTAAAACTTAATGAACTGTAGTAGATACCGCGGAACCGTATTCGGATCATTGAAATGACAAGAAAATTTACCATGAGCATTGTATTTCTACTAATAAAGTCGCAGCAACATAAAATAGGTTTCCCAACGATTTATTTATAAAGAAAATATATTCGGAAATTTACATACATCATTTTGAAGGTTTTTGAAATTTGACAAAGACTGTTCTCGACGCCTTCGTGTTTGAGTATATTGAGTATAAACATGTGTCTACTCTCCGAATGCAATCATTTTTAAAGAAACCCTTTTTGGGAATGGTCCGCAACGGTAACACGGTTAAAAATTCTTCCATTTACCAAAACGTTACGTTTTTAAAATATTACCTATGAGACTTGATAACCTGTACTATGTTCCGCGGAATCACATGAGAGCCAAGGAGTCGGTCTGATCATGAATGAGAGAGCATGAAAGCATGTCAAAAAGTATGATTGTATATCTTCTAAATTACTATGGGTTAGAGTGCAAGTGGGGATCAGAAGGATATTTATTATAGCATCCAACGCTTCAGTTGATCGTGACAGTAGTAATGTAAAAAATGCCTTTTGGGATTACTTAAATGATATTATGCTTAGAAAGAGGCTTGTTCATCACGAATACCTGGTTCAGACATAAAATGATTCACATGCATACTTGGTGCGGAGGCGACAGCCACAGTATGATTGATTTTGTCGTAGCCGATAAGAGACTGAAAGGGTTATTAAGAGATACGAGAGTTAAGACAGATTTTGGACGTGGAATGGATCACTACCTGATAGTTTCAAAAATGAACCTAAGTCAAGGAAGGAAAAGAAGAAGGATTAATAGTAAATCGAAGCAGACGCGAGTAAAAATAAAGAATTTCCAGCAACCAGAATAGGATATCGTGAAAAGTTGAATAAATATTCAAGTTATCATAGAGAAGACTGGAAGATTGAAGAAAAAATGTAGATGGTGCGTGAATAATACTGTGGGACAGCATGTTCAAGAGTGCATCTGAAGTGTGCGGTACTGCGGTTGTAGGAAGAAAGACTGGAGATGCCTGGTGGAACGATAGAAAAACGCAAAATGATTTTGAAGAAAATAAGAAACTGTTTTGAGAATAAGTTGAGAAGATTAGGAAAGGAGGTAATAGCACTAAGTTATCCGAAAATGCAAATGCTAATGGTTGAATGACATGGAATATAGATAAAGTGAAGGATTTTCTAAGTGATTTTTTCAAGAAATTGTATGGAGCTTCGGAGCATAACAACTGTTAGGGGCGAGGAAACAGTATGCAACATTTCCTCAAGCGAAGAGAGGATAAAACAATTTGATGAGTTCGTGTACCTTGGAAACTTATTTACCGCTGACGGCAGGATTGATGCGGAGATATCCAGACGTATAAACAAGGGTAGAAAGATTATCGTCAGCGTACGATCCATTACTAGAAGTAAAAATGTAACAAATGAACCTAAACTTGGAATATATAATTCTGTGCATGCACCCACTGTGCTGTATGGTAGCGAGATGGTTGTAAAGGAAGCAAAATATGTATTCATGAATAGTTTGAGTGTTTATGTCTGAATCGTGACACAAGATGGCTATGTGGAGCTCTTCATCTGGGGCGATTGCCGGCAACACACGACTTCTAGGTTGATCTAAAACCTGTACATGCCCTACTTATCCTTACCATTTAAACTCTTTGAACTCCGATAGTGTAACAAGGCTAGAACGGAACGAGTTACGCTTTTCTGGAAAGGCCTCACATGTGTACAAGATATCTGCAAAGTTTCAAGAATTTTCCATAATTTGTACTAATTGAAAAAAGGCTCAAATGAACCTTTGTCAAATCTCTTGGGAAATTCCAAATTTTTCTGGCTTTGTTGATAGTTAATGACGAAGTTGGGCTACTGCGTGGACTTGCAACTATGCGTTGCGAAAGGAACAGTTGGAAGTTGTGAATCATGTGCCCCCTTGCAGTGGTGCGAAGGTTGCAGGTACCCCAATCTCAGACGGCAGAAGCCCAAATTTTTATTGAGCATTCAAAAATTTCACTTTAAAACAGAACTGTAAGAGATGCGAAAAAATAGTTTGAAGGCAAAATTGTTCAGATAAAAAATTTAATTTTTTGGACAAACAAAACAAGATACAACAAAATATTAATCAATAAAATTATTCATCGGAGAAGGTGTAAGAATTCCTTATTGCCCATTTCTTCAAAGGACGGATAGTTTTCGTTTTAAACGTGGAAAAATGCTATCACAAATGAAAAATTCAAATTTATAGAAAAACGGCGCAACATACAATAATATTCTTAACATTTTGAAATTGTTATTGAGATCTTAATGAAATCTACTTTCTTATAAGCCCTTTCAGTCACTAAAATCCGAATACAAAAAGGCTCACAAATCAAAAATAGACTTCTAGCTACCTCCTTCCGGGCTTATCAGAGACAAATTTATAGCAAATCTAATCTAAAATTCAAAAAAATAAATAAATACACTTATCTAATTTGTTAAGTAATAAAGATAATTAATTAGCCAAATTAAGGTACGACGATCCTGCCCTGCCGCCCTGTCGGAGCTTCAGCTGTCCAGATTCCTGAAATTTCTGGGGACAGGGTAGTCGTTCGAAATGATCGAGAGACCGTAGTTACTATCAATAATATTGTACATTAATTCAACAGATTCGATAACTATTACATGTGGTGTGTGTGCGTGTGTGTGTGCGTGTGTGTGTGTGCGTGTGTGTGAGCGTATTCGTGAGTACCGGTGTCTGAGGTATGTCTGGTGTAATTACAATAAAAAAGGGGCTAAATGATGATATTACAATGTAGCGAAGCGGAGAATGAACGGTGGTTCGAAAGTGTTGTGAATGCGGTGGAATGTTCTGTGTACAGTGTTGTTTGCGGGTGCAAATTACAGCTCCTGAGAAAACAAGTGAGGCAATTATTAGCCAAGAAAATATAGCCATAGGGTGTTTAGTGAAGTCCCTCCCACTCTTTGCGAAAACGGAAAACGGGCTCGGTCGGTGTGCCCCGGTCTACACTCAGCGGCCCCTTTCTCTGCGTTGAAATTCAGGTCGGTCGGGTGAGATAGGAGTACGGCTGGCTCAGACGGAGGCGGTAACGGAGCAGAACGAGGGGGGGTATGCTAGGTTAGAGCAGTCTTTATTGACCCTGGCTAGCGTTGCCCTTTCGGAAGTTGCCGGGGCGGGGCACGTTCAGGAGCACCTGATGCCGTGTCTTCGCCGATTCTTCAAGGTCGGACATGGGAGCGCCCACTGCTCCGACAATGTAGCCGGACTTCCAAGAAACGTTCTCTCGCAGGATGGCCAAAATGAGCCACGTTTAGGAGCACCTAATGCAGCGACACATTGGAACCCGAGAAACGGATATGGGAGCGCCCATTGCTCCGTTGCTCGAGCCGGTTCCTCCAGGAGTGTGGGTTCACTGACGACTACTCTCAGGGATTAACCGGGGTAACGCGTATTCAGGGACACCTGATGCCACGACTTACTGATACCCGAGAAACGGATGTGGGAGCACCCATTGCTCCGCTGCTCGAGTCGTTCACCTGATGGGAGGATGGTTGGCGAATGACTCCTTTCAGGGGTTGAACGAGGTAAGGCGTGTTCTGGACACCTGATGCCATGACTTGCTGATACCCGAGAAACGAATATGGAGGCACCCATTGCTCCGTTGCTTGAGCCGTTTTCCTAGAGGGAAGACAAATCGTCAACGGTTACTCTCAGGTGTTACCGCGGTAAGGCGTGTTCAGGGGCGCCTGATGACACGTTTTACCGACACCCGAGAAGTGGATATGGGAGCAGCCATTGCTCCACCACTCAGGCCCGTTCCCTGAGGAGTGCTGCTTATCCGAGAACTGGCATGACTTGTATCAGCACCAGGTTGTGCACGGGACGGAACGCGTACGTGGTACGATCCACGGCGCGTCGTCGTGGCAACGGGGTCGGTCGGTGGGGGCAACGAGAGCGGCAGTACCTCATGCGATACTAAACAAAACAACATAATATTTTCCTATCGCGCATATCGTGTTTGCAACGAATATGAATCGTTCCAAAGGTATATAAATTAATATGACAAATGTATTATAACATATTTCAACATAATGTAGAAAATTGCACGTTTTGCACATACTTTTATCGAGTGCAAAGCGCGAAACACGTGATGAGAATGTATTCGTTAAAGCCGAAGGAGGTTCAACAATAGAGAATTCACAATCACCAAATCACAGTTGTCAATGGTTTAACTTTTAAGTTTAGAAGGTTTCTGTAAAAATATGGAAAAATACATAGACCGAGCGCGTAGCTCGAGGTAAATACATTATTGA
>JAUMHM010006985.1:0-17917 GCA_032362435.1 Melikaiella ostensackeni
CTCTTCAGGGTCTCATTCACACATTCCAACCATTCTTTCTTTGGTCTACCTCTGGGTGCGCTACCTCTCACTTTACCCAAGTACACTTGATTCGTTAAACGTTCTCCACTCATTCTTTCAACATGACCGAACCATCTCAGTAAACTTCTTTCATTCTTGTCAGACAATGTTTCTTGCACACCACATTCTTTGAGAACCCACTCATTACCGACTTTGTCCATTAGCTTCTTACCGCACATATTCCCCAGGAACTGCATGCCCACTGCATTCATTTCACTCCTATCCTTTTCTTGATACGTTGGGGCCTATTTCATGAAACCTACAAGTTACAATTTACAAGTACAAGTCTAGGGAATTGTAACTTGTATTACAGGTGGGCGTTCCATAAAGTCATTGCTACTTTTTGCAAGTTACAAGTACGGCCACTCCTTTTGCAAGTAATATCGCGCAGTTTCACAAGCGTTCTGTTTTACAAAAGTTTCGTCTTGTAAGTAGCAGTTGTGATTTGTAGGAGATATTACTTGTAATTACAAGTGGACGTAAGATTTTTGTGAAACACAAAATACAAGAACTTGTAATTACAAACTAGTAATATAGTAACTTGTAACTTGCGAACTTGTAATTTTTATGAAATAGGCCCAAGGTCTCGCTACCATACAGTACAGTGGGTGCAAGCAAAAAATTAAAAATTACAATTTTAGCTTCATTCGTTACATTCTTACTTGAAGTAATGGCTTGTACACTGCCAATAATCTTTCCACCCTCGTTTATACGTCTAGATATCTCTGCATCTATCTTTCCGCCAGCAGTAAATAAGCTTCCAAGATACACGAACTCATCAACTTGTTCTATCCTATCTTCGCTTAAGGAAATGTTGCATACTATTTTCTCACCCCTCCTTTCAATCACGATAATTTTTGTTTCATTTGCGTTAATCTCAAGACCCACATTCTTGATGCTGGTATTCAGCCTGCTCATCATTCTTTGCAAATCGTCGGCTGATTCCGCTGTAACAATCTTATCATCTGCAAACGCCAGTCCACGTACTTTCATTGTCCCTAGATCAACACCTCCTTCGTCTACGAGGGCCATTCTTAGAAATTTGTCCATGTTTATATTTAACATCCAGGATGACATAACGCAGCCTTGCCTAACGCCCTGCTTAATATCAAGCGAATCGTTCAGTTGTCCATTCACTTTTACACTCGCTTTACTACCATTATATATAGCTTTTGTTACTTCTAGAAGCCAATTATTCACTCCATTCACTTACAGGACTTTTCAAAGCTTACATCTATTCTCTTTATCGAAGGCTTCCTCCAGATCAACTAATGCCCAGAAGAATCTTTTGTTTACTGTCAAACTTTTTTCTATGATCTGCCTCATGCTAAATATCTGATCCGCGCATGACCCATGACCTCCCTGGCATAAATCCACATTGAACTTCCCAGATCCTTCCCTCAGTTATTCCCATGACCTTCTCAATAAGTATTTTGGTAAATATTCTGTCCACGGTACCAGGTAGGCTAATCGCACTATAGTCAGTACAGTCAATATCGTCGATATTGATTCTTCTTTGGCTACCTACATCGGTATTGTCTAACGTATTCTCTTCAATGTGAAGGGTGTTATGCTCCATAGCTTGACCTCCATACAACTTCTTGAAAAAATCTCTCATAAAGTCTTTTACTTTGTCCGAATCCCATACCATTTCACCATTAGCATTCTCAATTCCAGCTACCTCAGTGCTAGAACTTCATTTCCTAATCTTCTCAACCCATTTCCAAAATAATTTCTTATTTCCTGTGAAGTCATTTTGCATTCTTTTATCACCTTCCGCTTTGACTTTATTCTTGCTTTCTAATCTAGACCTTTCCTCATCTCTGAGACCTTTACTATTCAACATTCTCTAGTACACTTGCTTTTTCTCGTTGAAAGCCACGCAGATTTCATCATTCCACCAAGCATCTACAGCCTTTCTTCCTACAGCCGCAGTACCGCACACTTCAGATGCACTCTTGAAAATGCTATCCCGTAGTATTATTCGAGCACCCTCTACATTTTATTGTCCAAATCATTCTTCCAGTCTTCATCATGATGTCCTAAATATTTATTCAGCTTTTCACGATATACCAATTGTACTTCCGGTTTCTGCTAATTCTCTATTCTAACTCGCGTCAGCTTTGGCTTATTATTAATTTTTCACCTCCTTCACCCTTGACCTACACTCATTTTTGAAACTAAGAGGTAGTGATTCGTTCCGCACTTAGAGCCTCTCGTAACCCTCCTATCTATCTGCAATTAATTTTCAACTTTGGCAATAGGGCAGTTTTGAGGTTTGTATCTATCAAACTGGAGCGAAAGAACAAAAACATTGGTCACGAACATCACACACAAACAGTGCGAAAAATAATATTTTCACTTGTAATGCAAATGAACAAATTTTAAAGTATCTGCTGTATCTAGATGGGAGTCCAACTGTCATCCTGTCATCTTCGCCTATCGGAGAAAATTGATAACTTCCGCGGGCCGTCGGTAATGCAGATTTCACGATTTTGATTTACACCAGACTTCACGAGACCTTTTTCGTCTAAATTACGTTTATGTAGTTCTAGTAATCAAAAGTATCGCTGCGAAACTTTGGAGAATGCAAAAGAAGTTTATCAATTTCTTTTTGCAGAAAAGGTGGCCCAAAAAATTTCAAGTGGAGGAAGCATTATTGGCAACTAGGTCAAGAGAAGTGTCAATCCTATCTGAGGCTAAATTTTCATTTGTATTATTCATTGCTGAAAGTATACACCCAACTACAACTTCATGCGAGAAATTTGTTTCATAATTATAAAATCATGTCCAAATTGAACAGCTGAATCGTCATAAGATGAAGTGTCCATTCATAACGGCAGTCCCACCAAACTTCGGTCATGCAATGGACACTATGAGAGCTAAGCCAGAACCAAAAGAGTTCTGAGCGGTTTGCGTTGCACACTGAGGAGGGCACCAGTCTTCTGTAGTTTGGTCTTTGAGATGAAAAGAGACCATTCAATGCTCCAAAAATGTGACAAGAAATCTCAACCGTGAATAAAAGCATAATAAGCATAGAAGCTTCCCTATTTTTTTTTTGGAAATTTCCATGAAAATTCGAAAGTTTGAAATGTACTTTTTGGAAGCAAGTTCTATTCTGCGACACTGCTTATAAACGACTGCTTATAAACGAATTCTTGAGTTGAAATTTGAAACCGTAACAAGGCTGACCGCCTAAAATTTTTACAATTTCCTGCGCAAATTTTAAAAATCAGTTCTCCTTTAACAATAAGACCAGGGCCTTTGGAAAATTTATGTTTTACACAAGATAAAATGCTACAAGTAAAATAATCATCGTAAATTGCGCTCTCAGTAAGAAAAATGCCCACTACACGTAAAAAATATTCAAAAAACACTAAAAAGTATTGAAAAATAAGCACTTGGGGAAAACTGACAGAATTTATGAATGTAATTTTTAGAAGACCGATCTATTCGGCGACACTGCACGTAAACAACTGCTTTCAATCGAATTCTGAAGTTAAAATTTGAAACCGTAATGAGGCTGATTACCTAAACTTTTTATTACTTTCTGCATAAATTTGGAAAACATGTTCTCTTTTTAGACAGGGGCCTTTGCAAAATTTATGTTTCACACAATATAAAATACTGCAAGTAAAATACTCATCGTAGATTGCGTTCTATGTAAGAAAAATGCCCACTGTACGTAAAAAATATTCAAAATAAATAAATAATATTAGAAAATAAGCGCGTGGAGTAAATTGGCAGAATTTAAAAATGTACTTTCTAGAAGTACGATCTATTCTGGGACTCTGCATGTAAACGACTGCTTTCAAACGAATTCTTGAGTTGAAATATGAAACCGTAACATTGTGACCAGCTAAACTTTTTATAATTTCTTGCGTAAATTTGGAAAACTTGTTCTCTTTTGAGACTCGAGCCTTTGAAAAATTCATGTTTCACACAATATAAAATACGACAAGTAAAATACTCATCGTCAATTGTGTTCCCTGTAAGAAAAATGCCCACTGCACGTAAAAAATATTCAAAATAAATAAATAAAATTGAAAAATAAGCGCGTGGAAAAACACTGACAGATTTTATAAATGTACTGTTTTGGAGGACTATCCGTTCTGCGATACTGCACGTAAACGACTACTTTCGAACGATACCGATAATACAGTTTTTGAACAAAGCAGATGACTTTTCAACAAAATAATTTAAATTTCCATTAAAATAATTGAATCTCCAACAAAATAATTAAATTTGCAACAAAAAGTGCATTTCAACAAAGAAGTCCCACTTTCAACCAAGTAGTCGAATTTAAAAAAAAAGTTTATTTTTAATCAAAAACGTAATAGTTAATATTTTAACTAAGAAAAGATTTTAATTCTAAATTAGAACCAATTGAATTTAACCAAAAAGATTAATTCTCAACGGAAAATGTAATAGTTGATATTTCAATCAAAAAAGATAAATTTTCAATGAAATACTTGAATTCCAAACCAAAACACTGTTAATGTTAACCAAACAGCTGCATTCTCTTAGCAAAAACTTTGAAGTTTCTACCATAACTAAAGTCCTTAACATTTCAGAACATGTACCTCTATGATTTTTTAATTTTCTCCTGAAAAAACCCTCTTTTATTGGAACAGAAAATATCAAACTCACGATGTCTGTAGAGATTAGGAATTTTTAAAAAAACATTTAATAAATTTTATATATTTATAAAACCTTGTGTATTGAATAATGAAAAAATAACATAAACATTCCTGAAAGATTTTAATAATGCCGAAAGAGACAAAGAAACACTTTCAGGTAGGGATTGCGAATTTTTAAAAAACAAGATCATAGATTTTTTATATTTTTGGAACCTCGTTTATGGAAGAATGTAAAAATAATAAAAACATTACTAAAACCACTGAACAGCCCCGAAAGAGATTGAGAATCATCTTTCAGTATGCATAAATTTCTTTGAAAAAATATTCAATTCACAACTTCGGTAAAGATTGGGGATTTTTCATAAGCAGGCCGGAAGAGATTGAGGAAAACAACATTTTCACAGCTATATAATTTTATTGCCTACTGGATTTTATTGGAAACATGCAGAGAACTCGGACGCAGCACTTAAAATATATCAAACTCACGACATTGGTAGAGATTGAAAATTTTTCAAGAACCAGTTCATAAATTTTCTATATTTTTGAGAAATTTCGTATTGGATAATGGCAAAATAATGAAAGGAAGCTAGTGAAAAAGCAGTGTTTTCATATAACGTGAGAAATAAAAAACATAATACTGAAGCTTTTGAAAAATGCCCAAATAGATAAAGAAACATTTTTAGTACGCTATCATTATTTAGAGATATACTGTTTTATCGCATACAAACTTTCATCAGAAATATGCGCGAAACACCAAAACAGCAGTTTTGAAAACTATTATACTCACTTCAGTAGAAGTGGGGAGTTTCTCAAGAACATGTCCATGAATTTTTTATATTTTTGAAACCTCGTATATCTACTGAAGGGGAACTAAATTTATTACGAAAACTTTGTTGCAATGCCAGAAAAGATTGAGAAACATTTTTTAGTATGCATGAATATTTTTGTGGTACAAGCATATTATTATTTTATACTGCATATTATGAGAAGAAATTATATAATTCTAGCCCAGAAATGGGAAAAATGTTTGAGCTCACGACTTTGATTAAGGTTGGGAATGTTACAAAAATAATTTCAAAAATTTCTTATAATTATAAAACTTCAATGTCAAATAACGTAAAAATAATACAAATATAACTAAAACTTTGTAACAATTCCAGAAGAGATGAAGAAACATTTTTTAGTATGCATGGGACTGTTCTAAAACTACGTCACGTTCTTTCGAACACTTTTTACACCCCTCCCCCTCTTTGTCATAGATCATTTCCCAAAGCTCGAACCCTCAGAGTAACATCAGAATTACGAACACCCGGTCTAACCTTTCAACTAAAATTCTTTCTTTCAATTTCATTTGATAAACGCCTAAAATAAAACAGAAAACTTACAAATGTAATATTTTTACCGACATTACATCCCAAAATTCTCTTAAAAGTGGAAACCTACAAAGATTAATTTTTAGCCAAATGGTCGAATTTTTGTACGAAAAAGATTAAACTTTAAACAAAAACAGTTGTATTTTTAACCAAATACTCGAATTTTGAATCCAACAGGACAAAATTTCTATCCAAAAAGACAAATTTTGAACGAAACAATCATATTTTGAACAAAACAGTTAAATTTTCAGCCAAATATTTTAATTTTTACCCCGAAAATATGAATTTTTAACAGACAAAAATGAGATTCCAGGCAGAAAAGTTATGCACAGCGCAAAAAATTTTTTGAATTTTTATTTATTTCATACATTATTTTGATAAAACAAATGAAAACTATACCTAATATTGTCCAATATGTATGAATTTCTCGTCTAGGGGCAAAAGGGGTGAATTTTCAACAAAATAATTTTATTTTTAACCAAATACATAGTTGAATTCTCAACAAAAAACTATTGCGTTTTCAACCAAATAGTTGAATTTTCAGAAAAAAAATTCATTCTCAACTAAAAATATAACAGTTCATATTTCAACCAAGATAAGATTTTCATTTTAAGACAAAACCAGCCGATTTCAACCAAGATAAGATTTTCATTTTAAGACAAAACCAGCCGATTTCAACCAAAAAGATGAATCCTCAACGAAAAATATAGTATTTGATATTTAAACCAAGAAAGACGTGTTTTCAATAACGTAGTTGAATCCTTAAGTACAACAGATTAGTTTTTTTTTTTCAAACAGTTGCATTTTAAACCAAAACCTTTAAAATTTTTAACACGAATAAAATTTTTAACATTTCAGAGCACGCACCTTTATGATTTTTTAATTTTCTTCTGAGAATACCCTCTTTTTTGGAACAGAAACTGGAGGAAATGTATCACATCCTGTATTTGTATAACGCAAAAGTAATAAAAATAACACTGAAACTTTTTAATAACGCAGTAAGAGATTAAGAAACATTTTTGATATGCCTATATTTTTTAAAGGTATATAGTTATATTCCATACTAAACTTCATATTGAAACGTGTACAGAACTCGGACGCAGCAATCAAAAAATTATCCATTCCACGACTTCAGTAGAGATTAGGAATTTTTCAAAAACCAGTTCATAAGTTTTTTATATTTTCGAATTCTTCAACGAAATAGTTGTATTTTCAACCGCAGGAGATTAATTTTCCACGAAAAAAAGATGTGTTTTCAAAGAAATAGTTTAATTGTTGAATAAAAAAAAAGATTTTTCAACAAAATACTGGAATTCACAAAAAAATAATTTAAGTAGTATGCATAACTTTTCCACTTGGGGCTACAACCAAATAGTTGAATTAAAATGTAGTGAACAATGTCAAAATAATAAAATAAGACTCTTAATCTGATAATACGTTTTGAGAAATCATTTTCAGATTTTTCAATAATTTCAACTCGATTTGCGACGCCGAAAAAGGTCCAGAAACATTTTTAGTACGCCTACATTTTTTGTGGTCTATCGTTTCATTACATACAAAATTCCATTAGAAATATGCACAGAACCCCAGCATAGCAGTTTCAAAAATTATTATACTCGCTCTCGTAGAGATTGGGAATTTGTCGAAAACAAATTCATGAATTTTCTATATTTTTTAAACCTCGTATATCGATTCAAGTAAACAAAGAATATTACTGAAACTTTATAACAATGCCAAAAGAGATCAAGAAAAAATTCCTATTATGCATGGGACCGTTCAAAAACTACGTCTTGCTATTGTAAACACTTTTCTAACTCCTCCTCTTCCTCGTCATAAATTATCATCACACAAAGCTCGTACCCCCCAGCTTAACGTCACAAATACGAACACCTCATCCTCCCACTTCAATTCTTCTTAGTTTCATTTGATGACTGCCTAATATATAACAAAAAACATACAAACATAATATTTTAACAGGCATAAAAGCCTAGAATGCTCCCAAAACAGAGAAAAAACTGTGATTTTTTGCAAAAATAGCCGAATAATAGGAGATTGAATTCTTTTAAATAAAATAATTGGTTGGGTACTATATTGAATTCAATATGAAACACCTAAGATTTCAAGTCGAAATATATTGCATTTTCGACGAAATAGTTGAATTTTCAACGGAAAAAGATTAATTTACTTCCGAAAAAGATGAATTTTCAAGGAAAGAGTTAAATTTTTGAACAAGAAAGATGACTTTTTGAGAAAATATTTGAGTTTTAAACAGTATAATTGAATTTTCAACAAAATATTCAAATTTGCAAACCCCAAAATATAAATTTTCAACAAAGAAAGATGAGATCCCAGGCAGAAAAGTTATGCATAGTGGAAAAAATTCTGTATGATTTTCATTTGTTTTATGCATTATTTGGATGAAACAAATGAAAATCATACCTAATTTATTCAACTATTCATAACTTTTCCGGTTAGGGTCCGAACTAAATAATTGAATTTTAAAAAAATTGAATATCAACCAAACAGGTACATTTACAGCCAACTAGTTAAGCTTCCAAGCAAAAAGGACGACTTTCCAAAGAAATAATTTAATTTTCAACCAAATAATTGAACTTCTCACCTACAAACTAAAATTTTGAACATTTCATAGCACGCACCTATATGAGTTTTTAATTTTCTCCAGTGAAGACCCTCTTTTTTGGAACAGAAACTAAAGCTTATGTGTCACAGCATGTGTTTCATAACAGAAGACTAAAATAATAGTAAACCTTTTTTTTAACGCCGAAAGAGATTAAGAAACATTTTTAGTATTCCTACATTTTCTAGAGGTATACAGTTTTACTGCATAATGAATTTCATCGGAAAGATGCTCAGAACTCGGACGCAGCAATTAAAAAAATATCAAACTCACGACTTCGGTAGAGATTAGGAATTTTTAAAGAACCAGTGCATAAATTTTATATATTTTTGAAACCTCGTATATTATTTAAAGAAAACAAAAAATATTACTGATACACACAACTGATTACATTACTCCATCCCAGAGACGGCAAACATGATTATACCCATGATTTCGATACAGATTGGGAACGTTTCAAAAACAAGTTCATAAATTTTACATATCTCAAACTTCATATATCGCATAAAGTGAAAATAATACAAATATTACTGAAGCTTTGTAGCAATGCCAAAAGAGATTAACGTTGTCCTGGAGCGAGTTTTAATGTTTTCTTTGTGGTATTACTGTACCCTATCCTTTAGCATTGCATTTTAATTCCGCTGCCAAATGCATGCGATCAAAATTTATACGGATTTCAATTCCTATTTCAAGCGAGATTTTTATTACTTTATAAAGATATTGCGTTCTGAATTCATGGAGCCTATTCGCGGACCATATAAATGAATAAAATTCTTTAATATCGTTCTTAAAGATATCGACAATTATACGCGTAATTCTTGGCAACCTCGCTTTCGCTGTCTCTTGCTCTTATGCTTACTGCATCGTTCTCACTTAGACTCGTGGCTTGTATCGGTACAGCAGCGCTTGTCAGTGGAAGCGACATTCCCATGATTCTCAAGTACAAGTGTCGAATTTCGTGAATTCGCCAATTTAATCCCATATAACTTTTCTCCTGCCGACAGAAATATTCTGGAACTTCGCGTACTACATTTTGAAGTCATACTTTTCAATATACTTGATTTTTTCGGAGGAAAAAAGAGTAAAAATCCACGCGCTGCCATAAGAGCCCATGCATTTTTACTCAACTTTGAAAACTTATAACTCGACTTCCAGCGACGAGATTTTTTCAGAATTTGATGAGGTGGCGTAAGGGACCATAAACTACATGTATATCAATTTTTATCAAATTCTGATCACTTAGCTCTCGCTCCAGGACAACCTTAAGAAACATTTTTTATCATGCATGGGACCGTTCAAAAACTACGTCACCTAGGATCACTTCAAAAATACGAACAACCCACCCCCTTTAAGTAATTTTTTTACAATTTCATTTGATTAACAAGTAAGATAAAACACAAATAATACAAACATAATATTTTAGCAGACATTACAGCCAAAGGTGCTCTTAAAAGAGGAAAAATAGTGTGATTTTCCGCGAAAATAAGGAAATAAGAGGATAGGATAGGAAAAGGTATGCCTAGTGGAAAAAAATTGTAGAATTTTTATTTGTTTCATACATTATTTGGATGAAATAAATGAAAAATATATATAATTTAATAAACTATTCATAACTTTTCCGCCTGGGGTTACAACCAAATAATTGAATTTCTAGAAAAAAAATTTAATATCGACCGAACAGTTGCATTTCCAACCAAACAGTTGAGCGTACAATATAACTAAAAAGATGAATTCTTCACGGAGAATGTAATATTCGATATTTTAACTAGAAAAACGAAGTTCCAACAAAACACTTAATTCCGCGCCCAAGACAGATTAATTTTTACGCAACATTTGCATTTTTAAACAAAACCTACAAAATTTCTACCAAGAGTAAAATTTGCAGCATTTCGGAGCACGCACCTTTATGATTTTTCATCCTTCTTCTGAGAAGACCCTCTTTTTTCGTAACAGAAACTGAACAAAATCTGTCACGGTATGTATTTATGTAACGGAAGAGTAATAAAAATAATACTGAAACTTTAAAATAACTCCGAAAGAGATTGAGAAACATTTTTCAGTATGCCTACATTTTTCTAAAAATTACTATACTCACAAGTTCGGTAAACATTGGGGATTTTTCGTAACAAGGCCAGAAGGGATCAAGAAACATTTTTCAGTATACCTGCATTTTGACAGGTATATAGTTTTATTGCAAACTCATTGTTATCGAAAAGATGCACATAACTGGGACACAGAAATTATAAAAATATCAAACTCACGACATCGGTAGAGATTAGGAATTTCGCAAACACCAGTTCATAAACTTTCTATATCTTTGAGACCTTCTATATTGTGTTATGTCAAAATAGTAAAAAAAAGCAGTTAATCTAAGAATACATTTAGAAGAAATTATTTTCAGATTTTTCAATAATTTAAATCTGATTTGGGACAACATAATTTTACCGAAAAAGCAAAATCTCGAATCTTGAGAAATACCGAAAATATAATTGCAGTCACAATAAGTGTTTATATAACGTAAAGTAATAAAAATAATATTCAAGTTTTTTGATAACGTGGCAAGATATTGAGAAACATGTTTTAGCTCGCATAAATTTTGTGAAGTCTCACGCATACTTGAATTTTTTACCACATTTTATGGGTAAGATTCACAGAAGTCCAACTCAGATATTCCAAAAATCATTAAACTCACGACTTCGGTAAAGATTACGAACTTTTCAAAAATAAGTTTATGAATTTTTTGTAGATTTGAAATCTCTCATGTCGTTGCAAGTAAACCAAAAATATTATTGATACGTTGCGACAATGCCAGAAGAGATTATGAAACATTTTTTAGCATGCATGCACCTTTTTGAGGCATATGCATAGTTTGATTTCATACGGAATTCTATGGGACAGAATCATATAGCTCCAGCCCAGTAACTGCAAAAATGATTAAGCATACGATCAAAAACAAGTTTATAATTTTTTTATATTTTCAAAACTTCATATATCGAATAATGTAAGAATGATACAAATATTACTTAAACTTTGTTATAATGCCAGAAGAGATTAGAAAACATTTTTTAGTACGTATGAGACCGTTAAAAAACTACGTCGCGCTATTTCAAACACTTTTTCAACCCCTTCCCTTCCTCGTCATAGTGAGGATTTGGGCAGAAGAATTATGTATACTGAAAAATATTTTATAAAGTTTTGATTTTTTTAATGTTATATTTGGATGAAACGAATGAGAATTATACTTAATTTTGTCCACTATACATAACTTTTCCGCCTGGGGCTACAACCAAATAATTGAATTTTCAAAAAAGAAATTAAATATCAACCAAACAGTTATAATTACAACCATCTAGTTGAACCTTCAAGCAAAAGGGACGCAATTTTCACAAAACAATTTAATTTTTAACCAGATAGTTGGATTTTCAAGCCACAAAGATAAATTTTCAACCAAATGGTCGAGTTTGAAAAATGATAATGAACTTCAGCCAAAAACAGTTGCATTTTCAATTAATTATTCGAATTTTCAAACAAAAAAATAATTAAACTTTAACCAAATATTTGTCTACTATGCGTAACTTTTCCGCCTAGGGCTACAACCAAATAGTTGAATTTTCAATCCAAAAGCACAAACTTTCTATCCAAAAAGACACATTTTGAACAAAACAGCTGAATTTCCAACAAGATAATTTAATTTTCCACAGGCTAGTTTAATTGTCAACAAAATAAATAAATTTTCAACAAGAAGTGTATTTTAACAAATAAGTTCAACTTTCAACCAATTACTTGAATTTTCAGAAAAAAAGTTTATTCTCAACAAAACATAATAGAGTTGATATTTTAACCAAGAGAAGATTTTAATTTAAAATCAAAACCAGTTGAATTTAACCAAAAAGGTTATCCCAAACGAAAAATGTAAGGAAACGAGTCACAGTATGTGTATATATAACGGAAAAGTAATAGAAATAACACCGAAAATTTTTAATAACGCCGAAAGAGATTAAGAGGCACTTTTAGTATGCGTACATTTTTCAAAGGTATATAGTTATATTGCATACTAAATTTTATCGCAAAGATGTACAGAGCTCGGACACAGCAATTAAAAAATAATAAAACTCAGGACTCCGATAGAAATTAGGAATTTTTCAAAAACAATTTCATGAATTTTCTATATTTTTGAAACCTCGTATATCGAAAAATGTAAGAATGTTACGAATAACACTTAAACAATTTAATAACCTCGAAAGAGATTGAAAAACATTCTTCTGTATGCATACATAACAAAAAATTACTCAACTCACAACCTCGGTAAAGATTGGGCATTTTTCGTAATGAGGCCGAAAGAAAATGAGTAAAAATGTTTGGTATGCCCACATTTTTACAGGTATATAGTCTTATTGCATACTGTATTTTATCGGAAAGGTGCACAGAACTCATATGCAGCAATTAAACAAATATCAAACACACGTCTTCAGTAGACATTAGGAATTTTTTAACAACTAGTTCATAAATTTTCTATATGTTTGAGATCTCGTGTATCGAATAATGTCAAAGTAATAGAATTAAGCTTTTAATCCAATTATGCATTTCGAAAAAAATATTTCCAGTCTTTTCAATAATTTAGACTCGATTTGGGACAACACAATTTTCCTGAAAAAGCAGAATCCCGAATCTTGGAAAATACCGAAAATATAATAAAGTCGCAGTAAGTATTTACATAACGTAAAAGTAATAAAAATAATACTTAAACTTTGAAACAACGCTGGGAGAGATTAGGAAACATTTTTAGTACGCCTACATTTTTTGGAGATATATTGTCTTATTGCATACAAAATATTGTCGGAAATATGCATAGAACTTCAACACAGCAGTTTTAAAAATGTTCATACTCACTTAGATAGAGATTGGGAATTTTTCAAGAACAAGTTTATACATTGTTTATGTTTTTGATAGATCTTATATCGGATAATGAAAAAATAATAAAAATATTATCGAAACGCTGTAATAATGCTGGAAGAGATTTGAAAACATTCTTCAGTATGCATACATTTCTTAGAATCATATAGTTTTATTGTATACCCATTTTTATCGGAAAGATGTCCTAAACTCAAACACAGTAATTTGAAAAATGACCAAACTTATGAGTTCAGTGGAGATTGGGTATTTCGCCACAATCCTTCAGCCAATGCTTTAATGTTGCTCTGCTTGTCTCACATAGCATGTAACTTCTCCCTTCCTCTTTATCCCAGTACTTCTTCCACTCTTCTGTATTTCCACATCTCACACGCGCAATTCATTTTTAAGATTCTCTGTCCCCTTTTCACTCTAAATATTTTTCTGCTTCCTCTACCCTTATCCATTTATATATTGCATTATATCTCGCCTCCGCGAGCTTACTTTTTATTCCTTTCTTTGAGACTTCTCTGTATCTTTCTATGACCTCATGCTCTACCTTTATACCATTGGTGTGTGCTTCTCTCACTAACTTCTACTTCATATGTCATTACACTTGCCACTAGTGTCTCATACATTCTTATTCTTCTTTCAAAATCATCTTTGAAGAATTGAAGCGTCGGCTCAAAAAACGTTGTATAAACAGAGATTTTGACTTACTGCAATCTATGTTCATAGTGTTAGGTTTTTAATTTGGATATTCAACCGCGGTAGCGCTGAAATCGATAAAGTTTGATTTCGACGTTTAAATTTAAATACTCGCTTATGTGACTGATTGTAAGTACACTAAACTTATATAAATTTTCAATAATGTAATGCATATTTTCCCTATAACTATTTTGAATACTTTCTTATTATACTTGAAGAAGAAAATCTTTTATTTTAAGAAATATTAAATACCGAGTTTAGACGCCTAATGGCAGGCTTTTCTCATTTCTTGGAGATGCGATATGAGTTTTCCCGGAGGCTACAGCCGATTCATTTTTTATATTATGCTTCAATTGCAGAATTTTAATTTTTTTCTCTATTCGTTCAATTTATTAAATAACGAGGGTGTGATAAGTATTTTTCAAAACAATCTTGTTAACCTTGTTATCTGATTCATAATCCAGTATTTGAATTCAAAATTCAGCGCTGCCGCGGACAAATTTTTGAATAAAAGAAACTAGCAGTATGGACATAGATTCCAGTGAGTCAAAATCTTTGTTCATGCAACGTTCTTTGAGACGATGCTTCAATTACTCTCCTATACTTCATACCTTTCTCATTACTTTTTCAGATTCAATATAAGTTTCTTTTCTTTCAGGTATTTTTCATATTTTTATTTTGGTATTTCTTCATCATATTTCTTAGCACCTCTCCCCCCCTCCCTCTAACAATACCATATCATCCGTATATGCCAGGGACCGTAACCTAATTCGCACTACGACCAACCTCCCTTCTATGGCCGTTTCTTTCTCTTCCATGTCCGAAACGAATACCGCAAAGAGCAGTTGGCTTAGCGAGGACCCTTGTCGCAGCTATAATTCTATCCGAAACTCCTTTGACATTCCTTTCCGCGCTCTTAATCTATCCTTCGTTTCCTGATATATTTCTCTTACTCTTTCTCTTGAAGCTATCCTTATTCCCCTTTCCGCCATTACCTTCCAAAGCTTATTTCTATCGACCGACGGAAATGCTGCCTTTAAATCTACAAAGAAGGTACATAATTTTCTTCCTTTTTGCTTCAGTTCCCTCTATACTACGTGTTGAAAAATGTATACATCATCTAGAGAGCTTCTACCTTCCTGGAATCCTGCTTGCCTTTCTGGTAATATCCTCTCAGCTTCTACCTCCTTTTTTGATATTTTCGTCATTTTATTGTCAAATTTCCACGCTCTTTCCTCCGGTTCAATACTATCAATTTCCTCTTCCATTTCTTCTTTCCTTGCATAATTCCCTATATTCTTCCCTGGTCCTCACATTTTTCAACCTATCCCTTTTCCATTCTTCCAGTACCTTTCTATATGTCTAATTACATAAACACTATTGACAAATTGCTTCTTGGATACGTGAATTCCCCTTTTTCATCTCTCGTTGTGCTACTATTAACCCTCAGTTGCCCTACGTACTTTCATAAACGTTTTTACCCCACCGGGGTCAAAAGGGAACGGCGCGTCTTCACAGGCTTATATCTCAGGAATTATTTGGTCAAATTTAAAGTTTTTTTTTAAATTAATAGATTTTTTGTGAAGGTATACGATTGTGTTGACGACATAATCCATAACAAAAATTGTAAGACAAAAAAAAAAGAAAAACGAAGACAAGTTTGTTTGCTAAATTTTCAAAAATCTATTTTTGTTTCCATTTGTGCCATTTTTAGTAGAAAAAAGATGAATTTAATTAATAGGACTGATTTCAAAATGTCAGGAGTTGAACTTTTAAGAACAATGGTTCCAATTATAATCAGTTCCAAAATGCATATTTATTTCGAAACCTGAAAATTTTCGAAAATCTGGAAATTGCTCGAAAACATCGCTAGTTAAGTGGAATGATAATTCTTAATGCGGCTTGAGAAAATTGCTGCTGGAATAGAAAGAAATGCATGCTGCATGTGGGAAATGGTTTAAAAATAGAGAAGAAATTTCATTACAAAATTTATTTGAATATCTGTACATGATGATGTCGACTCCTCTAAAGCGCGTGAAATTTGTAGCGCATTTCGTGTGCGTGAACGTTTCTCCATTTCTACATAAACAAAAAAATTATATGATATTATATTATAATTATTGGTACAAAATTGGTACAAAACAAAGTGCTTATAATGAAATTCACTTACCGCTTCGATTCTTCTGCAATTCGTTTTTTCTTACGTCCTTACCCCACAGGGGTCAAAAGGGCCGTATACAAACGAGGCCATTTCTAAAAACATGTTGTTCCCTTTTAGCCCCTGTGGGGTAACTGAGGGTTAAGTACATACTAACCCCCTTTTTCCACCATCTTCACTAGTTCTTTTCCTCTTTGCTAAACAATTGATCATTTGAATTTCTTACAATATATTCCCCGTCCATTCATGAACTCCACTTTTTTCCTATTTCTACATTCCAATCTCCCCCTATTATCAGTATATCTTCCTCTTCTTCATTTATGTAATTATCTATTTCTTTTCTTGTATTTTTCATCCCCTTCTCGTTATAAATTGTCACAGTCCCTTATCAGTTTTTAATAACTTGTCAGATAACTCCTTACCTTCATCAAGATATTTTATCTTTTTTTTCATTCCTGTACCCCCTTACTTCCTCTTGCTATTTCCTTTTCTTCTAGCATCTCTTTTACTTCTGTTGTTATTGCCCCACTATCTCTGCCCTTTCCTTTTTTTTGGCGCCTTGTAACTCCAATCTGAATTTCTTCTGCAATATACTCTTTATTCTTCTCCAATCCGTATCTACTACACACGGTTCCGTTAGGCTTACAACCTCACAATTTTCGATACAACTCCAGAATTCGCTGTCCTTTTCAATTCCTGTCAGACTCAAAAAAATTATCTTAACTTTCTTCTATTTCCCTTTGACTATCCTCCTGTTTTTCCCTCATTTTTACTCTTATTAGTACGATTTTCTTTTCTTCTAACCTCGTTTTTATCCGCTCATCCTTACTTTGAAAACGCGTGCCTTCCTTCTCCAATTCTTCTTTTTCTTCATTCCATCTGCACCATTTACCTTCTATGCAGATTTTTTTCCCCATTGTCCCTTGCTTTTCTAGCTTCTCTTATTTTATACTGAAGTTGCCTTTACTTGTATGTCAGATCATGATCAAAGTAGATTTTGCTTCCCCTTAATTTACTTTTTTCCTTCATTACCTCTCGTTTAGCACCTACGAGGCAAGATAGAGATATGAGAATTAGATAGACATTAAGGGTAGATTGGAGAACTCCGGGTTATATGGTAAAAGAAGAGGCTCAAAGGGATAAATTGAGAACAAGGGCGGAGATAGTGAGATAGCGGAGACAGCGAGAAAGTGTTACAAAGAGTTGGAAGAAAGAGTAAAAAGGACCGCAAAGTTAAGGCGATAGAAAGAAGAAAAGAGAGAGTCTTCTAGAGATCGAGAGATAGGAGATGAAGGAAATATAGATTATGTGGAGTGGCAAACAGAGATAGAGAAAGGCAGGTAATAGATTGATGGTGGATGACAGGGGAATCAAAGTACGAGGGGCAAGTAAAAAGTAAGGTTCCCAACGCTGTAGCTCCGCCGCGCGTGTTGCTAGGCGAAATCCGGCG
>JAUMHM010007025.1:0-17913 GCA_032362435.1 Melikaiella ostensackeni
CAGCGCGCAAATTGCAACCAGGTTGCGGTGAAGCATGCAAATTCAAGTGCAAAACGAAGATCACCGAAAACGACCGAGCTCGCATATTCGCGGAATTTTGGTCGCTGGATACGCATTTAAAAAAGTGGGATTACATGCTGAGTGCGTGGAGGGTATACCTGTCAAGGTCAAAACAACAAAAGGGAATTCAAAACGGAACGAATCTCGTTTGTACAATTTGCGTGTTAATGGAAAGCAACAAAAAGTATGTGAAAAGATGTTTTTCGACACTTTGAATCTAAGCGAGACGTGGTCGACAACGGCGCTTAAAAAACAAGGCGACGGAGGATCTGTTTCAGCCGACACTTGAGGCAAGCACAAAAACACGACAGCTACCACAAATATTGACAAACAGCGTTAGGGAATACATCATAAAGTTTCCGAAAGTCCCATCTCACTATACTAGAAAAGACAGCAGTCGCGAATATTTAGACGAGAATCTTGACGTGAGAAAAATGTATTCCTTGTACAAAGAGTGGATGCAATCGGAGAAACCAACGGAAACCCCCGCGACGGAACGGCAATACAGGGACATATTCAACGATGATTTCAATTTATCATTTTTTAAACCAAAGAAAAGCCAGTGCGATTTGCGCTTTCCCTGGAAAAACCTGAGCGAAGAAGAGAGAAAACTGAACAGAAATCTGCTTACGAACTGCCTCTGAAAATGAAGGATTTGGCTCGAAAATGCAAGGACGACGACAAAAAGGAAGCCGAAAAAGATCCATCTTCCTGCGTTTCGTGTTTCGATATGCAAAGAGTATTGATTGTTCCTCGTGGTGAGACTTCAGCTTTTTATTACTCGCGGAAGTTTGCTGTGTATAACTTCACCATTTAACGATTGTTCACGTCACGAGGGTTTTTGTTATATTTGAAATAAAACAGTAGGGAAAAAGGGTTCGAATGAAATTGCGAGTTTTGTTCTGGATTATATTGGAAAAATGGCTGAAAAGGGTATGAAAAAGTTTGTTTTCTACTTGGACAACTGTGGGGGCCAAAATCGTAATCGTTACGTATTTAGTATGCATGCACTCGCGTCGGCTCGTTACAGTGACGAGATCGTTCATCGCTTTTCAGAGGTAGGTCACACTCAAAACGAAGGCGATTCAACGCACGCTCTAATCGAGAAGCGTAGCAAAGGCCTCACCATTTTATCTCCATTGGATTGGGTGACTGATTAGAACGGCTAAAAGCGGGCAGAAACCGTACAATGTAGTGGAGGTAGAGCGCGGAATGATTTTTTATTTCAAAGATGTAGGCAATAATTAAAACTGGGAAAAGGATACGATGGGTCAAAAAGTGCGATTGTCACACATCCATGAAGTTCGCACCGGAGAGGGAGACAGTCATATCTTGCGTTTCAAATATCAATTCGTTGGTGATTTACGCGACTTGAACTTGAAATAAATCAGAGGACGACCTTTGAACTTGGCAAAACATAAGCTTAATGTGGTGTACAAAAACGCGCTGCCAATTTCACGCCTAAAAATGAACGATTTGCAAAAGATGTGAAAATCAGGTGCTATTCCAGCGAAGTATCATGCTTTTTAAGATTCACTTTCGTTCGTCATTGAAAATCATGTCAACCACGCTGATGAGCGGAGAATGACTGTTTTCCTTTTTGCGATATTTAAATTAATATTATATTTCATCCGTTTTATTACATCTTTTCTTTTCCACGGCTTGAATAAAGTGATATTATATTATAAGGGACGTTTCTTTGCAAAGAACACGTGATATTACTTGTGAACAAAGAGGATCGTGATATTACTTGATAAGGTAACACATAAAATTACTTGATAATAGAATACGTGATATTACTTGGACACTAGATGTATAATTTATGTTATTCTTATACAAAAACAGTTTATCCGAAATACACCACATTTCATTGAATAAAAAGAAGTTTGCTCTTATTTTTAATTAGCAATCTAGAAAAGTTTACTACTTATTTTTCATCATCTCCTGAAAATCAATTTTCAATTCTCTGTTTATCGAGTTAATTCATTTTTCTATGCTTTTCTTACATTATTTACTCGGTTTCAGGTAATTTTTTGTTGACCGGAGACTTTATTCGAATCAATCAAGTGAATTTTATTGAAAAATAAAGATACGGAAATAACAACAAATCATTTTTGGAATATCAAAATAGTAATGAATGTTTTACGAAATAATATTGATCTGTATGGGCGTTTATGTGAAATTAGACGCATATAAAATGACGTATTTATTTTTTAAACTCTTGAATCCGAGGGTAGAATCAATTTATGATTTTCAAATTCGTTTTAAATTTTGTGATGGCGCGTTATCTAAAAGAGAAAAAATGAGTTACTACAGATTTCAAAAGTCCTGAAGAGATACTACACTTGTAAAACGGAGCAGCGAGATACTACACTTGCCCAACACATCAGAGAGATACTACACATTTTTAACCAAAAAATATAACTAAATAAGTTAATTTTCAACAAAATAATTGAATTTCCAACGAAATAGTTGAATGAGGAATAAAAAAAAATTAATTTTTAATCAAACTGTTAACTTTTTAAGCAAAAAATATGAAAGTTATACCAGAAGAGATGAATTTTCAACCCAAAACACAAATTTTCAAGCCAATAGTGAAATTTTCAACCAAGGAGTTTAATTTTTCATAAAAAAATACGAGTTTTTCACAAAATACATGAATTTTCAACCAGAGATGAATTCACAATGAAAAATGTGGTAGTTATGAATTCAACCCAAAAAAGACGAATTTGCAACGAAATAGTTGAATCATCAAGCAAAACAGATTAATTTTCAACCGTGCGCTTGCATTTTTAACAAAAAAAAATTAATTTTCAAACCAAAAAGACAAACTTGTAATTAACGAAGATTTTTCAGTCAAGTAATTTTCTTAACTTCTTACAGAAGGAATCGCAAAAATAGTGCAAGTTGTACCTTCTGAAAATTTTTTGAATAAATGATGAAATTATATACTCCCGTTTGCGGGAGAAAAACTTATAAATTTATTCATGTACCTGCCATGTTTCCAACTGCATCTCTTCATCCTCTTCACTTCCTTCAAAGGTCTCTACAGAGTTTTGACTTTGAGCTAGTTTTGCGTATGCGGCATTGTCTAGCGCTGCATTAAATACATTAGTTGGTAAAAAGAATAACAAATTTTCATTGGATACTAAAAGGTGAAATAATTTATATTCACAAACCTGGTACGTAATCATTGTCAAACGCGTTCGGTAAACTCGTCATCGACGCTTCTATAAGTGGCTACACATGCTCAAACAGTTATGAATTCCTTCCGCTCGCAGAAATAACAACTTGGCCACCTCCTACTTTAAAAACAAAGAGAAAGTCACCAAATGTTGAAATGAGTGAATTATTATTAAGCAGAAATATACATATATTTTATTCTAATTCAAGAATATATATACAAAAAGGTACATTTATTGCATCTTACTTGTCAGATGAACTTGCTTCTTTACTTCCGCAAAATACTTTCTGGTACTCCGCTTCAAATTTTCCCACAAGCTTTTTAAACACTTGGCATCACGATGCACTCTTCCTTCAGTGGAATTGAATTCAATTGCTATTTTTTCCCCGCAATTATTTTTTACTTTTGTGTTCACAGCATTAGTTTCCTTGTTTTCGATTACTCCTTTGTATTTTGTCACTATTTCTAATAATGTTTGTTTTTCCGCCTGAAGGAAATTCGACCCCTACCCCTCGTATCCCTACCCCTCTCCAACATCTCATCAAACTTTATGATTTTCCACTGAGGTGGGGATATACTTCTCAGGTAGTAGAGTGCGAGTTTGGATATTCCCTGTGACCTGAAAGGTCCCCGGAATTTTTCTGGATATTGTGCAGAATGGTCTCCTGAATCCGACGGTATGAGGTGCTTTCGCGAATTTACGGTCGTTCTCTAGATATTGGTAATTAAACATTTTTTCATAAATTATGCTGTATCCCCTAAAATTAACGACATTTTAAGAAAATTTTTTTTGGAAGTACACGGAGAAACTTTGTACTGGAAAGATGACTAAATTAGGTTACAATCGAGGGACCAAGGCGATAATTCGTATATTTTAATATAGTAGTTATAAGCTGTACTATTTTCATATGAAATTTTCCTATTGATAATACGAAGTCTTAGTATTTTTTATAGTAACATCCTAGATAGGATGAATTAGTAGATACATAATTAAATTGTATAAAAAGAATAGAAGTTATAAGTACCGAAAATAACATAAAGACTAAATTTGTAAGAGGAATTGCTATTGTCTGTAGGAATATAAATTGTGCTGTGACACTTTCTATTTTTTGTATTATGAAGTAAGACAAATTCGGAAGATTGCTCTAGAATGTTAGTAAGTGACTTAGTAAATGGGTCTAGCGTTGGATCGAGTGCAGCCGAGCGTAAACGATGTGAGCCGACCAACGCATCGGTCGCCGCTGTGTTTACCAGTGTTTACAAATTTGGTGTTCCCGGGAATCCCGGCATCTTCTAAAATTTCTCAGGCTAGTAGTTTTTGTAGTGAAATATGAAGTTTTATCGACATATTTTGGATTACTAACCAGTACTTCTCTTTAAAAAACCTATGTATCTTTAAAGTATAATTAAATATATTCTTTCAATTTTATTATTGCAGAAATAATTGAAGCAAAAATAATAATAATTTAGAGGTTAGGATTTCAGGTTACGATTTTACACTTTGACGTGAATAGCAAAATATATCGTGTTTAAAAGTAATAAACGAATTGAGGGTCTTGAGGCAGGAAGGCATGAGTGATAAATTTAAGAAATTCATTTTATTAGCTTCAATTACACTGAAGCCTCGGTATATTGCACCTCGGGTTGATGGTCCAGTTCGATTATGACGAAGGTCAGGGAAACAAAAGTGTACAGAAAGGCGTGAAAGATTACTTCTCTCCATATGTTCTTTTTATAAATCAATAGAGATAAATAATAGCTTAAAATTTGTTTTTAATTTTTGTTTTTACTTAAATATCAAACAAGTTATTCAGCTTTTTCTGTGCCCGGACCAGCATTTTTTGGCATGCGCTGTTCCTTTGACAAGAATTTTTTCGTAGATTGTTTTCTCAGTTTTTTGTTTTACATTCAATGCGCTAAAGTTAGACAGAGTGTTGTGTCTTCTGTGAAATTCGGGTTCTGGAATTTACACCCTTATGCCACGATACCCTTCAAATTTAATTTTTGGAAAATTCATTCTGATTTTGAAACGAGAGTTTTTAATAACTGCTTTTCATGTTGAAGTGGCTACTTATTTGCGAAAATTCTGACTGTTTTTGGGTTTATACAGCATTATGAATAACGAAGAGATATGGGGACCCCCCGAAGGACACCTGGTGAGCAAATTAGCTAAATTATCTGTTTGACTTGGTAGAAGGAAATACATGTAAAATTATATGATTTACGTTTAAAACATGCATATAAAGCATTAAAAAAATGGTTTGAGCTTTTAAATGTTTGTAAAATCAACTGACATTTTGTTTTCAACCTGTTGCAGATTTTGAATGATCCTAACGCGGTTTTCGACCCAATTTTTCCTGGAGAAGGTTTAAACGATACTACTTGCTCGGAAGTGAGTATTTTTATGATATCATATATAAACAGATTTGAAGATTGAATAGTTGCTTATTTTAATAACAGATTTTTACTCTTTAGAACCATAAGTCTAAAATTTCACTTACGAATTGTTTCTTTTTAACTGACATCACACAGTTTAAGTATATAAATAAATGATTTTTCTGTCTCCTTGTTTAACTTATATATTCTCTTGTTGCAGATTTATACAAGCTTGGATTCGGATATTCACGAACCGAGATATAAGAATAAGCAAGGATCGATATGTTTTCACGAGACTCTGAGCCTCCCTCAATAGACCCGTGTTGAGGTCTGTTTTTCACATTTGCACTGAAACTTTCTTTGACTCGGTTTGCTTAATGACTCATCTTAGGAGAGAATTCAAATTCAGACATTTTCAGTCGTTTCAAAATTCAGACGAATATAAAAGCATAGACTAAAATTCGAAAAAACATAGATGCTGAAAGTAGAAGGCTTTAATGCCAGTACAAACATGAGAATAAAGAAAATATAAGTTACGAATATACATAATTCATACAAAATTATTAAACAGTAATCATTCACTCAAACAGAGCCTACATTTGTCAAACTCAAGACCCTACTTTAAACATATAACACCCGGAGAATGAAACACTAGCCCCCCTCTTGACTCTATTTCAATCCACAGGCCCTACTTTGAATCTCTAGAAGCTACAGTCTTTCAACTGGAAAACCTACGAGTACTTTGGCGCTGTAAATCCTCTCTGACCCTACTTTGAATCTTTAGAGCCTACATTTGTCAAACTTGAGACCTTACTTCAAACTCTTAACTTCTAGAGAATGAAAGAATAGACCCCCTCTCGAATCGCATTCAGTCTGCAGGCTCTACTTTGAATCTGTAGAAGCTACAGTCTTTCAACTCGAAA
Source organism: Melikaiella ostensackeni (assembly GCA_032362435.1). Taxonomy (NCBI): domain Eukaryota; kingdom Metazoa; phylum Arthropoda; class Insecta; order Hymenoptera; family Cynipidae; genus Melikaiella; species Melikaiella ostensackeni. The sequence goes on from JAUMHM010007025.1 coordinate 6,544, forward strand.
ACCAACTTTGACGCTAAAAAACGTCTCTGACCCTACTTTAAATCTTTAGAACCTACATCTGTCAATCTCAAGACCCTACTGAAACCATTTAACTCCCAGAAAATGAAACACTAGACCAACTGTTGACTCTATTTCAATCTACAGGTTCTTCTTTGAATCTTCAGAAGTTAGAGTCTTCCAAATCGTATACTTACTATGACGCTGTAAAACCTCTTTGACCCAACTTTGAATCCTTGGAGCCTACATTTGTCAAACTCAAGACGCTACTTTAAACATGGAACTCCAAGAGAACGAAACATTCGATCCTATTTTGATTCTATTTCAATATACAGGCCCCACTTTCAATCTTTATGAGCTACAGTTTTCCAAATCGAAAACCTGCTTTGACGCTGTAAAACCTGTCTGACCCTACTTTTAATGTTTAGAGCCTACATGTCAAACTTGAGACCTTACTTCAAACTTTTAACTTCTAGAGAATGAAAGATTAGACTCCCTCTCGTATCTAATTCGATCTGCAGGCCCTACTTTGAATCTCTAGAAGCTATAGTCTAAAAACTTAAAAACCTACTTTGACGCTGTAAAACCTGTCTGACCCTACTTTGAATCTTTAGAGCCTACATTTGTCAAACTTACATAAGACCTTACTTGAAACTTTTAACTTCTAGAGAATGAAAGATTAGACTCCCTCTCATATCTAATTCAATATGCAGGCCCTACATTTTGCAGCTTACATTTGTTATGCTCAAGACCCTACTTTAAGCACTTAGCTTCTATACAATAATACATCAGAACCTGTTTTGACTCCATTACAATCTTCAGGCCCCACATTGCATCTTTAGAGGCTACAGTCTTTCGATTCAAGAACCTACTTTGACGCCGTAAAACCCCCCTGACCCTATTTGAATCTTTAGAGCTTACATTTGTCAAACTCAAGACCCTACTTGAAATATTTAGCTCTTATAGAATGAAACATTAGGCTCTCTTTTGACTCTATTTGAATCTGCATGCCCTACGTTGAATCTCTAGAAGTTACAGTCGTCCAACTCTAAAACCTAATCTGACGCTGTAAAACCTTTTTGACTCTACTTCGAATCTTTAGAACCTACATTTGTCAAACGTGATACTCTACTTCAAATATTTGACTCCTAGAGAATGCAATATTAGACCTTCTTTTGATTTTATTTCAATATACAGACCCTACTTCGAATCTGTAGAAGTGCAGTCCTCCATTTCGAAAACGTACTTTGATGCTGCAAAACCTCTTTGACCCTGCTTTGAATCTTTAGAACCTACATTTTCCGAACTCAAGATCCTACTCTAAACACTCAACTCCCAGAGAATGAAACACTGGACCCACTCTTGACTCTATTTCAATTTACAGGCCCCACCTTCACTTTTTATGAGCTACAGTCTCCCAGATCGAAAACCTACTTTAACGCCGTAAAACCTCTCTGACCCTACCTAATTCTTCAAGAGCTTTTATTCTATCATTGATATGCAAAGGAACACATTTTCTGGATAATTCTTAAGAAACAAAGTATTCTTAATATAATTGACATTAGACTTATGAGAAGAATCATGTGATAATTTAGGTGCTGTGTCAGCCAAATTTTCTATAATAGCAATTTCATGTTGGATTGAATGGTTAGAGAAAAAGTTGATATATCGACGTGAATAAGTATGCTTCCTATACCGATCCGTAATGATAGTTCCATCGTTAGTTTTTGTAACTCTGCCATTCAAAAAAGGAGTCGAGATATTTTGTTTTCAATCTCAGGTATGAATTTGAGTCTGGGATGATAAGAATTAAACTTAACAGTATCTAATCGAATTAATGTTTAGGTAGAATAACAAAAGTATCTTCTACATGTCTGAAATATGTGTGAATGGTAAAACCAAATTTTTTACGAAAGTTGCTTCTAAATCCTAAATTACAAAATCTGCTGAAATAGGAGATATAGGAGAACTCATGGTTGTCCCATAGACCTGTCTGTAAAAAACATTATGAATTATTGAAACGATAGTTCCATCAAACACTTATCTTCTTTTTCAAATCCAATCAAAGGTAATTTCGTGAAATTTGTAATGTTAATCCATCTACTATGAATACTGTTTATCACTGAATCAATAAGAATATTTATAAAAAGAAATGACACCTCCAAAGAAAATATAATATGATCAGACAAAACTGTACGTTAAGTAATTTTTGGACTTTTCGGATTAATTAAGGCTTCTTTAAAAATATTATTAAAAAGCTTAGCCATTTTATATGTAGGTGAATTGATCAAAGATACATGTTACAGTAGACAATTCGGTTTCTGAATTTTAGGTAAGCCATATATTCTAGGAATGTTAGTGTCATGTTCATATATCACAACGTTCAATGTTTTTTCCCAAAAAACTATTAAAGCTCTATGAGTTCAACAATTTCAAAGTTTCATTTTTTTAAACTTTTTCAGGATGATAATCTCATTTCTTATGAGTTGTAACATCATTAAGTGAATAATCTATTTTATAATTGTAAGATTCATAATTGTGAACAACAGTGACATTCCGTTATCTACATGAATAATTAACAGTTGTTCATTTGATTTAGTAGAAAGTTGTGTTTTTTTTTGGAGCAAAAACTCTATTAATATGTAAAATTTTGTTCTGGTTTAGAAAATTTTGTGCAGTATTCAAGATTCTATACCTAAGCATATCACGTTGATCTAAATTTTCAATCAATCCAATATTAGACTCAACATCTTTGACAATATCAAAAACTATATTCCGTTCATTTGTAACAAATGATAAACTAATTTTATTACCTAACCTTAGACCGTCATTTACATCATCAGGAATTTTAACATTACTAAAATTGATAATCCAAGGATCTTTAGCACCTTCATGGATTTTATCTTCATGCTTATTAATATTCAATTGTTCATAAATACTTATGTTAGAAACTAGGTTTAAAAATTTTTTATTCAAACGGTGTTCATGTGGAAAAAACTTCACAGCATTATTAAATTGATTTTCAAGAATGTTGATATATACATCAGATGGTAAAAAATTCCTCAACCTGATTTTAACATTATTAAAATTGTTGTTCAAAAATTCTAAATGATTATTTACGTAAGCTATAAGATTAGAATATTATGAACAATGTATGAATGAAATAATTTAGAATATCCTTGATATTTATATCTTGGATATTATTATTTTATTATTTCCGCTGATGGATGATAAAATGGTTACTTTTATTCTTCCATGTAGGCCAGTTTCCAGAAAAACAATTTCAAAGTTTACGCCGCTGGTCTTACTGGCTTCAAAAATTTCTTTCCTAAGTGTCTGAGTAGCTTAGGCGGTATTGTGCTTAGTTTGTAACCAGAAGGTTGCGAGCTCGATTCTCGCTGCCTACACTTATTTCCAATTTTTTTTCTTTTATTCTAAATTTATTTCTTGAAAGGTTTAAACATTCAACTCCCTTTTGAATTTGTTGCTGTTGTGCATAAATGAACATTTTAAATGCTTTTCTTCAATGAAATACTCGCTCTTTCGCATGATTGACGTTTTTTCTCAAGAATTCTTTTTTATTAAATAATCTATTTATTTATTTATAATGTATTGACATTCAAATTATTAAGTAAATGAATGAACGTGACCAACCGATACTGGAGTCTAGTATCGGCTCGGGATCGTGTCGGTATCCAAGAGTATTTCTCGATGGCACCACTATTTCGAACGTCGCCTATTCTGGACCATCTTGTTTCGTTTCTGGATGGAAAAAAATTTAAAACTTGCTTTTTCGCAGCCTGTGGTGATTGACTAAAAGAATTTTGATTGAAATTTCATTAAAGATAAAAAAATTTTTCTACATTTTAAATTAATTTTTCTAGAAAAATTTTCCCACAGAAAAGGAAGAAAATGGTCACAAAGTACAGTACAGGAAAATGATGCGTGTTTGTGAGTCGTTAGTGTCTCTCCTATGTACTATGTTATTTTTGGATTAAAATCAGTCCCCTTGGACTCCCTGTACTTCTTTTTTCAAAACTCATTGACTCCATAAATCTAGAATAACTGAAAATTTTACTATTTGAATTAGTAATTGTGTATTCCCAAGTAGAAATTGCCCAATCTGGTCCCGATTTCCGATGTGGTCCCGATCGGGTTTGCCCTATAGTGGCTGTAGCATGGCTATTCCTGTGGTTCGAGTGGGAACCATATCGGGAAAATATAAGTTTTGAATAGCAACGCTATCTACTCCGAGTCCTCCACCATCCGACGCCTGATATTTTTATTTTATTCCAGATATTGACAAATAATTAGCAAATAATGATATCGAGTTTGATTCAAAAATGATCAGTGTTCATTTGAGATATTGAATTTTGATAACAATGTCTATTTACTCCATCCGTCCGAGGTTTTTTTTTATTCTCGTGTCTTCCATAATTTGCAAGTGATGATATAGTTTATGTGACATTTTCAAGAATAATTATAATATTCATTTGCAATATTTAACTTCAAAACATAGTGCCAAAAGCGAAAAGTACGCTACGGGTTTGGAAGCATACGTCCATTGCTACTATTTCTCATTTGCCCAATGAAGACGAAGGTAAGTAGATTAATTATAATCAACAGCAAACCTAACCTCAAAATAAGGTAGGAATCTTCATTAGATTTTTCGTAACATGATGTCAAGCATTCAAGACTTTATACGGTCTTATACAAATAATTAATTATACAAATTTTCTGAATTATAAATCAGCGATGAATGGACATATTTTTTGTTTTGTAAGGGTTAGAAATGATAATATGGCTAGGAATAGAAAATTGAAAGAGGCCTGCTCAGGGCCAGATGGGGTCGAAATTATGGGTGCGTCAGTCTGGCCCTGATCGGGTTAGGCGTTTCATTGCGAATCTGGCGCTAGCAAGATTGCCCAACTGGAGCCCTATTCTTCCATATGTGGGCCCGACTGGCGCCACGCTGGAATTCCTGCACGCGTTTGACTAATCAAATGCTAAAAAAATTGCAGGTTTATTTTATTATAATCAATAGTGTTTGACACGTTATCAGTCGAAAGTAACGCGTTACCGTTACAGTTGCTGAAAAAAGTAACGCGTTACCATGCCGTTACTTTGTTTTATTAAATTTTTAATACATCATTTAAAATTTTGTAGAGCATTAGACAATCTGTTTTTTTATTCGAAAGTGTTTTAAAACATAACAATTATATTTCAAGTGATGTAAAATAATAAAGAATCTTACATGAATAGTCTGTTAACGGTTTCTATTTTACGCTATCATCAATTCTAAAATCTGAACTACAAAGTTTGCATGGAATTTCTTTTTCTGTTTATAAAATTAGTTTTTGAAAATTTTCATTCCTTGAACGAAATATTTTAACAATAAAAATGCATTTTGCTATGCCGAATAATAATCGAAGCAGTGTGTATGGCGTAAATGAACTTTTTAATTAGGTATTTTTTCATTTCCCTTGGTTTTACCAAGCATATGAATGTCACCTTTAAAAATCCCGTACATCATAAAAATCCCAATTATTGGAGTTTCAAAAATTTGTTGCATTGGTGAAAAAGATATAAAAAAATTTTTTGTGTACTCGGTATGAGACAAATCAGTACTTAAATACCAACTTTTCTTAAAAATTTTAAAAAATCTAAATTCTGACAAAAGTATTCAAAAAGTTCCATTCTATTTTTTTCGAAATTTCTACAAGTGCTGACGGGATGTATTTTCCGAAAAAGTACTGCTGAAAATGATTTGACCCGAATAAAACCTGCAGAATTTCTTATATATACAAGCACAAATGAAAAAATAATGTGTAACATAAAAAATAAGTTTTTCCATAAAGTAAACTTTTAATGTTTTCAGTAATCCAGCCAGAAAATAAAATTGGAATTAATAGAAATCCCCAATTTTTCTATTCTATCCAATATATTTTTTAATTTGTGCTTATTTATTATTGAATTAAATAATTTTATTACATATCATATAATTATATTCATATAATGTATTATAATATAATATGAATAATTAATTAAATTAATTATTATATTAATAGTTTCATCCCAAATAAATAATAATCCTGAAGAAACACGTCAATATAACCTACCACTCATCATTATGAATAGTTTAATTCTTCAAGAAACCTAGTGTATTGTTATTTAACAAACATGAGAAAATCTTGAGTTTACCTTGGTAGCAGTAGCACCAAGGTCGTTCGATTATGTGAAACAATCCACATCCGGGATTTTGACCCATGTGGAATTCCATGCCCCGAATTCTGGTCGCACTTACAGTTTTTTTAAAAAAGAAATTGCAAATCAATTTAGTGAATTTATTTTGGGAACATCCATAAATTACGTGAGGATGGATTTTTAAATTTCAGGCTCCCCTTCTCCCCTCCTATTGTACTTCATCGTAAAAGTTCGGTGACCCCCCTCCCCTTCTTACATAAGATTTTATATTTTTACCCAATGTATAAAAAAATATATCAATGATTTATACTATAAACGAAACTTCAAATATTTCAAGGGATTTTGGAAGACGAAAGATTTGCAGCGATTTAAGAGGATTCCAACAGATTTCGAAGGATTTTAAGACATTTTAAAGGACTACAAAGGATTTTGAAGGATCTCATGGAATTTTTATTGAATTTCAAAGGTTTAAAAGGATTTAAAGAAATTCTGTAAGGTTTTAGAAGATTTCTCGGGAATTTGAAAAATTTGCAGAGATTTCGAAGGATTTCAGGGGATTTCAAGAGATTTTAATGGATTTTAGAAGATTTAAAGTAGTTTCGATGATTTTACAGGATTCCAAAGGAATATCAGAGATTTGAAAAGATTCCAAAGTATATCCACAAATTTTAGAGGATTTCGCAAGGTTTTATAAGATTTAAAAGAATTACAGAGCATTTTCGACTATTATGAAGAATTTTGAAGGATTTTGATAAATTTTAACTTGCTTCCAAAAGATTTTAATGGGTTTTTAAATATTTTTAGGGATTTTAAGGAATTCAGAACGATTTTCCCGGATTACAAATGATTTCAAGGATGTTAGAGGATTTCAAAGATTTGAACAGATTTAAAGGAATTTCATGGAATTTCAGAAAATTGCACGGGAATTTAAAAGATTTTCAAGGATATCAAAGCATTTGAAGAAATTTTAACGGTTTTAGGAGGTTTGAAGCGGTTTTGATTATTTCACGGGATTTCAATGGATTTTAAGAGACTTCGAAAGATTCCCAAGTATATCCACGGATTTAAGAAGATTTCGTAAGATTTTGAAAGATTTAACGGAATTTCAAAGGATTTTCTATTATTATAAAAGATTCTACGGGATTTTCGATGAATCTTAATGGCTTTTGAAAGATTTTAATTGATTAAAAAATATTACTAGGGATTTTAAGGAATCATGACGATTTTCGTGAATTACAAAGGACGTCTGGGAATTTAAATTGCTTTAAATCAAAGATTTGATGGGACTTGAAGGAATCTCATAAGATTTGAAAAAATTTCACAGGAACTTAGAAGATTCGCAAAGGTTTCAGAGGATTTTAATGGATTTTAACGGATTTGAGGAGACTTAAAACGGTTTCGATAATGTCACGTGATTTTAAAGGATTTCAAGAGATTTTAAAAGATTCCAAAGTATATCCAAGGGCTAAAAGGATTTCCTAAGATTTTGAAAGATTCAACGGATTCCAAAAGGATTACCGAATATTATAAAAGATTCTAAGGGATTTCAAGGAACGTTCATGGCTTTTGAAAGGTTTTAAAATATATTTTTCAGACATTCCAAGGTATTCGGAAAAGTGCTAACGTGATTCAAGATTACAATGAATTGTAAAAGGTTTTCAGATATTTCGAGAGATCTCGTTTCATATCGAAATATTTTCACGACCGTGATGTTAAAGATTTCATGCGATTTTAGGGAATCTCAAAGAATTTGAAGAATTTAATTTAAAATTTTTAACTGGAATTCACGGGATTTCAAAATATTCCGAAGATTTCCGGTTGTTTCACGAGATTTCATGAAAGGTGTGCATCAGATTTTAAGAATTGCTAACTCCTCAACTCTAATTAATTAGACTTTTTATTATGAAATATTGCATAATAAAAAATAAGTTGAATAAATAATAATATAATGTGAATAATGGTATTAAAAGTAATTCTAACAGCTAAAACTGGTTGTAGTTAGCATATGTATAAAAAATAACTAGAAAGATCAAACTCATGAAGAAATGGTTTAGATATTCCCCCCTCCCCCACAGTTTATGCCACTAAACGTTGCAGTTTTTGCAGCATAGCAGTTTTTATTATCGTAGCAAAAATTACAGCTGCGAAAATAGGTTGAAAAATTAATGAAGTTCAAAGAAAGACAAAGTCATGTAGGAAGTATTTTTACAAAGTTGTGAAGTAAATTATATCAATATTTTCAAGATTCTGCTCCATGTCAAACAAATATAACTGATAACGTAACGCGGCGTACAATTCACTCTAGCTTAGCTAGATTGTGCAAATATGTGCTGTTTTTATGCCTTCAAGAGTGAAAAAAGACAGACTGATGAAATACAAACATCATAGAAAAATGAGCCTTCTCAGAGCTCCAACTCAACTACGCCTCTCCCCTCCAATACATCTTACAAAAAGTGTAATAATGTAGATAAAAGAATGAGATAGCGACTAGTAAAAATATTGGACTATTTTGTAGAATATTCATTAGTCACGTCGATCAGAAATTAATAATCACATCAGTTTTTCTATCCAGAAAAAATGAAGGTGGTTGGTATTTTGGTCCTCGCCTTGATGGTTCTGGTTAATTCTGTTGGTGAGTATATAATTGTACATTTAGTCATGTTGAGACAAAAATGAAGGACGTTTAACAAAGGAAATGTATTTTGTTAAGGTGAATGGTAGCATGCCCAGAGGTAGACCGAAGAAAGAGTGGCTGAAATGTGCGAATGAGACTCTCAAGCGAAGAAATACAAAAAGTCGTAGAAACACAGCTTGCATGAAAAGGTGTATGGATGTAAAGGAAGTAAAAGATGTATAAAAGGATAGGGATGTATGGAGGGCAATGATTTAAAAGAAAAAAAGTGACGTCTGAATTGGAAGATTTTGGATACTAATGAACCCTCGTAAAGAAGTTTGCTCAGTGGATGTAGTTAGTGTAAAGCGTATGGATCCTCCTATGGGCTTATCATTCAGTTTAAGTGCTTATGTGTGAATCGTGATGTATGATGGTTCTGTGAAGCTCTTCAACTGGGGTGATTGCTAGAGAGATTGATCAGCGACCTGTCTCGGAGCGGTGTTGTGCGACGAGTGCATCGTTTCAATGTAGTGCAATGAGACTAGAACCGAACGAGTTAAGATTACCCCACAAGGGATTTGACTTAATGGTATAACATTAATAAAAAATCTGCTTAATGCGCGGGCACATTCTGATTACGCCCTTTCTATCGCTAGATTAAGCGCGCCTACTCGCGCTTGATTTCCATATATATTTATATGACTCTTTAATAAATTATATCACCGAAATTTAAATTTTCGACTTTTCAGTATCATTTTCGATGTTTAAAATAAAAACCGTGAGTTCTATCAAAAAAAGGCCGAAGACGATTTTGTAGGCCTTCTTAAAAGGAACAATTTATTATTCAGACATATTACATATCACAGAGGCTAGCTGAAAAATTGTATTTCTTATTTTTAATATAATTTTTTACGATTAAAACAAAAAGCAGGCGTTTTAAAGAGTATATTTTTTACAAAGTATGTAGATTTTTCTGAGATAAAGAATTTTACTTTTTAACCTTTTTTTAGTATCTCGTGTCATTTGGCTCAAAATTTGTTTAAATGACCAATAATTTTTGTTCTCATCGTGAAAAAAATTAATAAAAACAAATTATTCTATTTTTCAACAAAATACAGGTAATGCAAGATACGAAGAAATTTTTGACAGAAGAATTATTCATGTCAAAAAGGTCAACAAATTTACTTCAGGCCATTTTTTTATAAGGCGCATTGTTTTTGTTTTAATCATGATAAAGCTTTCTGAAAACTAAATAGATTTATTTTCCAGCCAAACTGTGCGACATACCAAAAAAAGTTCAAGGCACAAATTATTGCTTTTAAGAAGACCTACGAAATCGTTTGCAACTTCTTTTTTCATAGAACTCAAGATTTTTCTTTCTCACATCGAAAATGTTATTGAAAAGTCGAAAATTCAAATTATCAGCCAATCAACGCAGATGCCATAAAAAGTTTAGAAAGAAAATTGTTCCTTCTGAAAAGGCCTACAAAACCTCTATTAACTATTTTTTTATTAAACTTTCCGTTTTTCAATTAAACATTGAGAATGCTATTGACAAGTCAAAACTTCAAATTTTTGTCATTATGGGCGATTACCAAAAGGTTGACCACTTTACGTCCCAGTCATTTCCCAAGTTTCCTTTGAATCATAAAATTTTTCTAAAAATATCTCAGTAAAGTACTCATATCAAATCACAATTTGGTAAGGTTCCAAAATTCTATATTTCTTTTTAAAGGCCTGTCACAAACTACAAGTTTGAAATAAAAAATGGCTAAATAATATTGAACCCGTTGTTTAAATATTTGAGATCCACAGATGTCATTTATATTGATTTGAAAAATATGGAAATCAAAAGTAAACTTCAATATTTAAAAATTAAGGATTTTGAAAATTACCTCAAAGTCTGTCCCACACGTTTTTTGTCTAATCATTCTGCATTTCTATGTCAGGATTGAATTCGAAAATAATTATTCAAACTATTTATAATACGGGTTAGAATTGCTAATTTTATACTCATGAAGATCTGAGTTTAGTTCAAAATCGATTCATCAACTTTGATTCCAAATAACAGTAAATAATGATAAATACTTTTGTGTAATATTTTTCATAAAATGTCCGGTAACGCTCTATATTAATTTATCTTACTATAAAATGAGAGGATATTCTGAAACGTTGAAGTGAAAGTCAAATAAATCGTGAAAACCGTAATTTTTTTCATATTTTGAAATATTTTGATTAGTTCTGCCTATATTTTAAGAAGATTCTCGAAAATTGTCTGTTTCATTAAAGTCACGTGTCTTATGATGCAACCTTAAGTAAAGTGAAAAATTGATATCCATTACAAATAGATTCCTTGATCTCTAACTTTTATAATTTCATACTGTCTTGGCCCAGGCGGAAAAGCTATGCATAGTGGAAAAAATTATGTTTAATTCTCATTGTTTTATCCAAATAATGTATAAAACAAATATGAAAATTATTCGTAATTTTTTCCACTATACATCACTTTCCCGCCTAAGGGCTAATCCTTAATTAAAATACTATATATATATATA
>JAUMHM010007034.1:0-17913 GCA_032362435.1 Melikaiella ostensackeni
GAAAGCCTCCAGGGGACTTCGTTTTCGCACGAGAAAATTTTATGTGCCCTTATTGCATCCGGACCCTCAATTTCACAGTTCAAACTGTTGAAGCTTTAGATAAGTTCATTTGAAGTAACCAAAAAAAAAGCTATGACTAAACTACAAATTAAAGTAGCCAAAACTGAAGTCTTCTGAATTTTCAAATTTCCAAATTAAAGCTTAATAAATTTTTCATACAATAACTTTTATTTCAGTTGTTTAATAATGAGCAAGTTATAAAATGGAAACTTTCTGATTTTGATAGGTTCAATTCTCAGGGCTTCAAAATGAACATTATCTTAAAATGAATCACTCAAAATCATAAGGTATCAATTTCACAAAATTTATTCACACAAATTAAATGGTAGAGGTTGATAAAGACCTTCAGCTTTTATTTATTTTTACCAGTCAAAACAAAATATTTTGAAATATACAAATTAATAACGTCACTATTTTTGTCGCTGGGCAAAATTCCCGGTTAAAAAATTTTTTTTTTCGGTCATACAAACAAAAATAGTTCTTACTAACTAAAATTTAATATCTTGTCTTCTCTTATTTCATAAATATTTTTAGAGATATTTTTTACCATTAAGAACGTTTTATTATGTGCTGCTGTTCAAATTAAAACTAACATTTTTTTAGTAATTCAATGGGCAACGAAAAGTGCTTCAAGCATACTTTAATGGTGGGATAGAATGACTTTTTTAAGAGTATGAACACTATATTTCAAAATATGTAAATATATTTCTTTATTTGATATCCTGCACATCAAATTAAAATCATTTTATAGTAATTAAGGGTACATAGAAATCCGCTAACCTAAAACTTAAATATACTCTAACGGCGGAAATTATCTACAGGCCTGTTTTTTGAGCTGTTACTAAAGTTCCTTAATTTTTACAATATCAACACGCACCTTTTTTTCTTCATAGTACAATGAAAGGTAATAAAATTCTGCGTTTAATAGGAACAAGCTGAAGACAAAACGTGAATTTTAAAAAAAAGATGTTGTACATGACGTTAAATTTCGAAGTTTTCGAAAAATTGGAATAACTATAGAAATAGTTAACGTTTTTTAATGTTCTTCGTCTCATTTTAAAGGTAAGTCTCCACGGTATAATACTTTTCAAAATTATTGAGATATATTTAGAATATTTTCCCTAGATTCTGCCCTAGGGCCAAACTCGGTGCAAAAAAGTCGCGAAATCGCAAAAATGTGTAAATACTTACAAAAATGTTTAAAAAGTCATGAACTATCATATTTTAATCAATTTTAGTAATATTTTTAAAAATATTACTCTTCTTAACTTTTTAAAGTCACGTTGTCAGTACATTACATGCACATTAGTGTGCATTTTCCAGTTTCCCGGTTTCCCCGGCTTCATGAAATTCTCGATCATTTCCCGGTTTTCCGGTCCAGTGGCCACCCTGAATAAAGAAAAGTTCAACCGAGAGGCAAATCTAAACATTTTCCTTGTTTTCTAAGCACACATAAAAAAATACATTGAGGGAAAAGATGCTATTGAGTCAATGGATAGAACTACATACCACACCGTTGTTCAAAATCGATCGATGTTAATAATACCAACTGGAATTACTTTGAGTTATTACGGATATTTTTCTATAAATTAGTTCGGTACACAAATTAATGCTGAACTGAATTTTTCTTAATGTAAAAATTTCAGAAAATATACATTCCACTTATGAACAGAAACAAATGCAGCAGTCGCTTGATTTTACCATTTTCTTACAAATTGACATATCAAATGTACTGCACATCTTTTTCAAAGTCCTGAAAAACCTTTGTTTTTATTCTGTACAAAATTTAAGAGTGACTTGACTATGTTGGGATCATTTATGCATTAGACACATTAAAAAATTAATGAAAAAAGACCCCGCACAAAGTGTATGGAAAAGACCTTTCGGCCAAAGTTTGACAGTATCAGTAAAGAATTTACTTTCATGACAAAGCAACTGAAACCATTACAAATCATTTTTTTAGTTACGATGTGTTATTGTGAAAATAAAAAAGAGATTGGACCAAGTGGCATCCGAGACGTAATACATGTTCTTATATAAAATTGTTTTCAATTTCATAATTTCGGTGAATTTACAGATATTCGTAGCACTTTTATTTACTAAAGTAGTAATCTGTCAGGTTTGTGTATAGTGAAAAAACATTTTTTCCAGAGTTTCATCTGTTTGTCCTAGACTTCTATATAACACATATACAGTTTTATTTCACCATACGCAAAGTTGACAAGTCATTACTTTCGAAAACAAAAGTTCCACGCATTTCAAAAAAGCTTATGAGATTATGGAAAACAAAACAATTTTATATAAATATATGTATAATCTTTACAGGTTGCAACATAGTTCACTCACTTTTCTATACACAATTTATACTTTTTTTATCATTATTCATTATACCGTTAAGCTAAATACCGTTCACGGTAAGTGCAACTTGTAATACATTGTAACTAAAACAATGAATAATTATGATTTTCGTTGTTCTAGCATAAAATTAATTTTTTCATTGATACCAAGGGTTCCGCGAGTTAGTATTCATACTTATATTTTAATTCCGAAAAACGAACAGAAGACATTAAAACATTTCAGCATTTTTTCTCAAATTTTACAAAAATGACTTGAAATTGAATTATTTCGAATCAAAGATAATACATTCTAATAAATATTCTTCTCTTATTTCTTCTATTTCTGACTTTTTACGCGGATATGGAAAGAACACGTTAATTGTCTTATCAGTAGACAATAAATAGTCACGGAAATTCTAAAAATCATGATGATTCTCCTTATGAAGCTAAGCGATCGTCAGTATAAATAGCAGTGATTTCATAAACAATTGTTCAGTCACGCTTACCAAATCATTCGATAGCAAAAATGAAGATTGTTACTGGAACTATACTCATTACAATCGCAGTTCTCCTTCTGTATTCTGTTGGTATGTGCAATAATTAAATGTAGTAATATCATTCAGAGTAACAGGCCCGTAATTACAATTCAAAATGGTTTTGTGAGAAAAGTGTTTGGAAGCGACTTTCAAACACTTTTCCAAAACTATATAATATATAATTTTTTAATTCTTCAAATTTTAAAAATATTTTCTTTGAATGTTCAAAACATGAAAATAATATTTTGCCGCCGAATGAAACCAGAAACAAATAGTGTCAATGTAATCAGGAAGAAATACTTGGAAACAAAATTCACATCGAGCAGACTCGGAATTTTTCTTAATACTTCTGAAAAAATCAGGAATATTTTTTCACCGAAGAGAATAATTTTTAGGGGTGCCAAATATAATTTGAGAACAGCAACCTTATATATGAATAGGTGTGACTGCCAGAAAGTAAAACATTTTAGACAATGAGACTTTCGAAAACTTAAAAATTTCCAAACCGCCTGAATAATTTTTTTCTTTTTTTAATTAAGGGGTAACTCAAGTGAGTTTGAAATTATAAAACTAGGCCATCAAGAAATGTATTTGTGGTGGATGTCAATTTTACGCGTTGTTGAAGGTCGCGTGACAAGACGTGCGACTATGATACAACAAAAAATTTCGAAAATCTTTTAGAAATATTTCAATCTTCATGAGTATGGGATTAACAACTTAAGCTCGTATTGCAAATAGTGTAAATAATTATTTTTCGAGTTTCATCCTAAAATATCAATGCAGCGTGACCAGACAAAGCACATGTGCGACAAAATTTGAAGTGATTTTTAAAATCCTTAACTCTAAAATATCAAACTCTACTCTTGATTTATTTTCTCAACTCAATATAAATGATATCTGAAGGGTGCTGGGGAAAAACGACTTCAGTCCACTTTTCCCTGAGAATGAGCTTGAGGTGCCATCTAGTAGCACTTTGAGAGTACTGTAACATACACTAACCAACAAAATGGGCACAATGACTTCAGTCCTTGAAAATGCACTAAAAGGTCTCAAATGTTGAAACTTTACTAAATTGTGCTTCGATATAAGTACTTCACTGAGATAGTTTCAGAAAAAAATTATTGTTCAAAAGAAAAGTGTAAAATGACTGGGACTTGAGGTGGCTAACTTTTTGTCAATCACCCATATAGATTTGGTTGAAAAATATTGACTAATTGTTCAATGTGTTAAAATTATTAATGAGCTATTTTCCAATATATATATATATATATATGAAAGCCTCATAAATCTCCATTTTTTTTACAGAATCAAGACCAAGTGGTAATACAGGAAATAACAATATTTTTAATCCTATTAACTATGAAGGAGGAATGTACTTCTTTGGTAGTCGTTTATTCAAACAGACTAGAGATTATATGACAGGCGAGACAAGATGTGTAGAAGTCCTGGAATATGATCCGGTATCTCTCATACCGATAAAAAAACACACATTATATAGGAATGCAAACGGCGGGATCCTTGAGATCGGCGAATGGGTGACTCCGCGAGCGCTACTTGGGGGACCAGGTCAAACTTCACAACCCCAACCACCTCAAGCCCAACCACCTCAAGTCCAACCAGGCCAACAACGTAGGCGACGAAGACGACCACGCAATCCCTAGATATAATTGAAAAACAATATAAATAAGAAAAATATATTTTTTATTTTCCTGAATAAAGACTGAAAATTAATTGAATTTACGCTCACTTGATTTTCTTACCAGTCATTTTTTTATATTTTAAATACATCAATCACTGTAAATGTCAGATCAACTTGGATGGGGATGGGGATCAACTTGATCCCCAAATTGGATCGAAGTGATAATCATTAAGTCTCGACGAATACCGAAACTAGGTAAACCTATATAAACACTTTTAGAAAGAAAAGAAATTAATTTCCATCGTATATATTCCAATTGAAGATTCATAATTCTAGTTAAAAATTCATCATTTTGGTTAAAGTCCAACAATTTTTCGTTGAGAGTTAATTGAGCCCGAAGGAAGAAGAACTCGCCGAGCGCTCGAAAACGGGTAAAAGTATTGTCCACTTTCTAAAATCAAAGAAAAAAAAAAGTTGTAAAAACTCAAAATAAAAATATATAAGCTGATAGAGCTTATCAAAATACAACTTTTATTCCGCAAGTGTTTTTCAGTTCAACATGATTATTACGAAAAAAATATATAAAAAGGAAATTTTGAATAACCTAAAATCAATGTTTCAAAAAACATAAATAATTGCGATTTCTCGGTAAGTACTGCCCGCAATGGATTGAATTTCGCGTATTTTCATTCAGTATTTATTGCTGATGCCGACTAATCATTCGAAAGCAATAAATATTATCAACATTTGATAATATTCAATAACAAATCAATACCTGTCAATTCTTTGTTTTTTCGCGATTCGGAGTGGAAGAGTGACGAAAAAATGTCATGTTATGGAAAATATGAAGTGGCAAGGTTATTTATTTGTGTTTAAGGAAATTTTCCGGAAAATTTCAAATCATTTGTACTAAAAATAGAGAAATGAGAGGATTGGTAATAAAAAGCGCGCGACGCGCGGAGCGCTAGAGTTGACTGATTCAACACAATTGAGCGGTATTCTTAGTTTATTTGGATATTCGTTCAAATATTTGGCACTGAAAATCATTAAAATTTAAAATATGTGACAATAAAATGATATTATTCAAGTGCAAACTTCTCCCAGTTTCAAAACCTTATAGAAGTCATATAATA
This sequence comes from Melikaiella ostensackeni, assembly GCA_032362435.1. Classification (NCBI taxonomy): domain Eukaryota; kingdom Metazoa; phylum Arthropoda; class Insecta; order Hymenoptera; family Cynipidae; genus Melikaiella; species Melikaiella ostensackeni. The sequence continues at coordinate 5,705 of JAUMHM010007034.1, forward strand.
TAAGGTTTTGGAGCTGGGAGAAGTTTGCACTTGAATAATTTCATTTTATTGTTACATATTTTAAATTTTAATGATTTTCAGTGACAAATATTCAAACGAATATCCAAATAAACTAAAAAAACCGCGCAATTGTGTTGAATCATTCAACTCCAGCGCGTCGCGCGCTTTTCATTAACAACCCTCTCAATTCTCTATTTTTAGTATAAATGATTTGAAATTTTTCGAAAAACTTTCTTAAACACAAATAAGGAACTTTGTCACTTCATATTTCCCAAAACATAAAATTTTGTCGTCACTTTTTCACTCCGAATCGCGAAAAAACAAAGAATTGGCAGGTATTGATTTGTTATTGAATATTGTCAAATGTTGATAATATTTATTGCTTTTGAATTACTAGTCAGCATCAGCAATGATTACTGAATGAAAATACGCAAAATTCAATCCATTGCGGGCGGTACTTACCGAGAAATCGCAATTTATGTTTTTTGAAACATTGATTTTAGGTTATTCAAAATTTACCTTTTATACATTTTTTTTCGTAATAAACATGTTGGACTGAAAAATACTTCAGGAATAAAACTTTTATTTTGACAAGCTCTATCAGCTTATATTTTTTTATTTAGAGTTTTTACAACTTTTTCTTTTACTTCGATTTTAGAAAGTGGACAATAGTTTTAGCCGTTTTCGAGTGCTCGGCGAGTTCTTCTTCCCGTGGGCTCAATTAGTTTTGGTTGAAAAGTCTACTATTATATTTTTGGTTCAGAACTTATTTTTTTTGGTTGAAAATTTTATTGTACGGTTGAAATTCCAATCATTTTATTGCAATTTTAACAATTTCTTTAGAAAGTCATCTGTTCTTGGTAGATAATTCAACTGTATTGTAGAAAAATTTTTGGCTTGAAGATTCAAAAATTTGATTTAATTTTTTTTCTTTCGATGAAAAATTTTTCTTATTTGAAAATTCAACTCTTTTGTTAAAAAACCGTCAATTTTGGTAGACAATCAATCTCATAGGTTGAAAAATCATCTTCTTGGTTTAAAATTGAACTACTTGGTGGAAAGTTATAAATTATATATAGTTCTTTGATAAAAAATCATTCTTTTGTTTGATGATTCATCATTTAGTATAACGACTGACAGGGCATGTGACAATCTTGCACGTGATCAATTATTAAGTATATATTATTATATTCGACGGCTTTGTGATCATAAAAATGAATATAGTATGCTTATATTTCGAGAAACAGTTCGTAAAATGTGTCATTGTTAGGCTTTGATGTATAAAATTCTGATGAAATTATGGAAGAATATGACCCTCAAGAGCTCTCTACACGTAGTAAAGATATGAAAACATTGTTATCACATTTTTCACAGTTTTCAATACTATAAGTTTCAAAAACACGGATTATCTCATAGAATCCAGAAAATGTAGTACGGACTTTTTCAATTCATATATTTGGTATGCCAAAATATTAAAAAACGTTGGTACAGGAATACAAGAGTTCATAAAATTATGAGAAGGAAAACTGGATATACAGAGCAAAAGTAAATTAATTTTTAGACGACATAATAAAAAATTCAGCCAAAACGATGAAAGTACATATGTGTGCGAATTGTTTGGAATGTTTTAGGGAAGTGAACATATTAGGTTTTTTATTTTGTGTTGAGGGTAGGAAAAACCAAACGGGCATCATCGAATTGTCATTATCTTTTCTAAATTAATAGTTTCAAGTGAAAGGAGAAATAATTTGTACATATTATAAATATATATCGATATGAATGATTAAAGCAAAGGACGTGACTAGTCTTCTAGCTGTTTAGGATGAACTCGAAATTTATTGATTAAAGAAGATTAATAAATATCAGAATTCTAATCGGATACAATTAAAGCGTGATGGTATGGAAAAATGTATATTTGTTTCTTGACAATTAAATTACAGATTAAACAGAGATTCGGTAACTGGAAAAAAGTTTTATTTAATAGTACTCAAAGTTTGGAGAATCGTGTGCAATAATAAAAATCATAATTCGTAGAATTTACTTCTTCATGTAACGAATAAGATTCTTATTTACCTGAATCTAAGTTATTTCAAGGTTTCCATCTGTGTAAGCCAATTCACGTCAGCTGATACGTCTAATTTTCAGCGGTTTATTCTATCATAATGTAAATATTTAAATTAGAACGGCCTCTAATTTAAACAATTTAAAACTGAAATTATCAAACTGATTTTACCGTATGAGGTTGCGTAGCATCTGAAAATATGACTATACAGGTATTGAAAACAAATTCAATTATTTCGCAATTTTAAACATAGAAAATTCAAGAACCGCAAAAACTATGAAAAAACTTGAAAAAAATATAGTTGTTAAGATTTTCATCTTGTTACTGCTCATGAGTAGCATTTTGAGTATTGCAAAAATACAAAAATTTGTGTCAAGAGTTCTGATTAGACTGATTGCAGTTCTGTTTTCGGTTTTTTCCCGGTTCACGTACATTTTTCCTGGTAATTGAAATTAAACAGTTCAAATTGTTAAAGCTTGAGATATGTTCATTTGAAGTAACCAAAAAAAAAACCACAACTAAACTACAATTCAAAGTAGCCAAAACTAAAGTCTTCTAAATCTTTAACTTTCCAAAATAGAGCTTAGAAAACTTTTCATTCAATAACTTTTATTTCAATTATTAAATAATGGACAAGTTATAAAATGGACACCTTCTGATTTTAATAGGTGCAGTTCTCAGGGCTTCAAATAAACATTATCTTGAAACGAAACATTCGAAATGGTGAAGTATCAATTTCACAAACTTTATTTACCTGTATACAAATTGAATGGTAAAGGTTGGTAAAGGCCTCCAGCTTTCATTATTCATCAATCAGTCAGAAAAAAATATTTTAAAATACACAAATTAAACGTCGCTAGTTTTATCGTTGGGAAAAATTCCCGGTTTTTAAAATTTTTTCTCGGCCGTACAAACAAAAATAGTTCTTAGTAACTAAAATTAAATATATTGTCTTTACTCAGAGATATTTTCTACCATCGAGGACGTTTCATTATATGTTGCTTTTGGAATTAAAGCTAGATTTTTTCTAGTAATTTAATCGGCAGCGAAAAGTGCTTCAAACATACATTAATGATGGAACAGAATAACATTTTCAAGAGTATGAACACCATATTTTAGAATTTGCAGGCATATCTTTTCATATGATATTCTGTACATCAAATTAAATTCATTTTATAATAATTAAGGGTACTAAAAATCCGCTACCATGAAACTTAAATATATACTACCGGCGGAAATTGTCCACACGCCTGTTTTTTGAGCTGCTGCTAAAGTTCCACAATTTTTATAATATTAACACGAACATTTTTTCCTCATAATAATATTAAAGGTAGTGAAAGTCTGCGTATAATAGACATACTTTAAGGCGAATTGTCAATTTTATAAAAAGATGTTGCACATAGCGTTAAATTTCGATATTTTCGAAAAATTGGAATAACTATAGAAATGATTGACATTTTTAAATGTTTTTCAGCTCATTTTAAAGGTAAGTCTCCATAATATTTTCCTAATGTAGTAAGATATATTTAGCATATTTTCCCTAGATTCTGTCCTTGGGTCACAAGTCACAAAATTACAAACATATGTAAATACTTACAGAAATGTTTAAAAAGTTATTACTTATCCCTATTTAATCAATTTTAGTAATATTCATCAAAATATAATTCTTTTGAATTTTTTAAAATCATGTGGTTAGTACAATCACTATTTGAAATTTGGCTACTTTTTTGCGTCAAGTTTAACCCTAGGATAGAATCTAGGAAAAAAGTTCCGAAAGTATCTCAATAATTCATCAAAATACTTTAAAGACTCACCTTTGAAATGAGTCCAAGAACCATGAAAATGTTAATTATTTCTACAGTTATTCCAATTTTTCAGAAACATCGCAATTTGACGTTGTTTTGCGATATTTTTTTATTAAATTGACATTTTGCCTTCAACTTGACCTTATTAGATGCAGAATTTCATCACCTTTCGCGTTATTATGAGGGAAAAAAGTTTCATGTTAATATTATAAAAATTAAGGCACTTTATATTTTTAATAAATTTATTATATTTATTTATTTATATATTCAAAATATCTTTCTTCAAATTTTTAAACAGGAACACTAAAGATCTAGACTTCGTTTCCATTCGGAAAAGTTCGATTCTCAGGCAAATATAAAAATTTTCCTGACTCTTTGAGCGCACGTAAAAAACGATGCATTGAGAAAAAAGATGCTGTCAAAACAGTGGGCAAAACTACATGCCACACCGCTGTTCAAAAGCATATGCTATATCCAATTAAATGCTAGATCGATGGATGTTAGTAATACCAACTAAAATTATTTTTAGTTGATACGTATATTTTTGGATTACTTAGTTCATCATACAAACTAATGCTATAATAACATAACACTTGTTTTCATATTTATTTTATATTATATATTATATTATATTATTTTATATTATAATATTCCCGGAAGTAACAATCTGGCAAGTTTGTGTATAGAGGTATTACATTTTTCTCAGTTACATCTGTTTGCTCTAGACTTACATATAACACAGAATCTTATTTCACAATATGCAAACATGACAGATCATTACTTTCGAAAATAGAAGTTCCGCGTATTTCGAAAAGAATTCTGAGATTATGGAAAACAAAATAATTTTATATAAGAATATAGATAACCCCTACAAAGTGCAACATAGTTCACCCACCTTTCCATACACTATTCACACGTTTTTTATTATTCTTTATTATACCATTAAGCCGAATACCTTTCGGGGTAAGCGTATCTCGAAACTGTTTGCAAATTGTAACTCAAAACAATGAATAATAATGATTTCAGTTTTTTTGTCATGAAATTAATTCATTCACTAATATCGAGAATTCTAAAAGTTAGTAGTTACACGTATGATTTGAATTTGAGAACCGAACAGAAGAAATTAAACTATTTCAATTCTCTTTTTTTGTCGAATCAAATGAATGACTGATAAATCGATCAATTTCAGCATTTTCACTCAAATTTTGTACAAAATTAATTCAAATTAGAATTTTTTTACATCAAGAATAATACATTTTTATAAATGTTCTTTTCAATTTATTTCGAATTTCCACTTTCTACATGGATATCGTAAGAATAGGGGAACCATCTTATCAGCCCATAGCAAATAATCACTACAAGTGATATATGGACCATAAGAACTTGTTTTTGTATAAACATTATTTTATTGAGTCCTTCATTAATGTTACGGAAACTTTAATAATCGTGACGAGTTTCCTGGTGAGGCTTAGTAATCGTCAGTATAAATAGCAGTGCTTCTAGTAGCAATTCATCAATCAGGCCTACGAAATCTTTCGATAGCAAAAATGAAGATCGTTACTTCAACTCTGCTCCTTACAACAGCAGTTTCCCTGCTCCATTCTGTTGGTAAGTGCAATAATTATATAATTATAATAATATCATTCAGAGTTATGGGCCCATAATTACAATTTAAAATCGTTGAAGTTCTTATAATTTCAACTTGGACTTTATCTCGAAAAGTTTCTCAGCTTCTTGTTCAATAACTCCTAGATTTGTACGAACTTATGAGTTGTCGCTTTTAAACACTTTCCCAAAACTATAAAATATATAATTTTTTTATTCTTCAAATTTTGGAAATGTTTGCTTTGAATTTCGAAAACATCAAAATAATATTTTGCCACAGAACGAAACCAGAAAAAAATAGTGTCAATATAATCAGGAAAAAAGAATTTTAAGCGAAATTCATTTCGAGCGGCCTAGGAATTTTATCAATTCCAAAAAAATCAGGTGTATTTTCTCACCAATAGGAATAATTTGCAGGGGTGCCAAATGTATGGGTGACTGCGAAAAATCTTCAACTTTAGAAAATTGAACTTTGCTCTTGATTTTCATCCTATTTAGCTCAGCATAAGTGATATCTGTAAACCTAAAATATTTGAAAACGGGTGTCAATATTATTTAGCGAATTTTCATTTTAAATTTTTAGTTTGAGACAGGTGCGTGGCAAGATATTTTGCGTAATTTTTTATTTTTTATAATTTCTACAGGAAGTGGTCTAAAATTTTGAAACCTTATTAAATTCTGTTCCGAGATAAGTACTTTACTGTGATAATTTTAGAAAAAATTTATCATCCAAAGGAAAAGTGTAAGATGACTGGGACTAAGTGGTCAACTTTCTAGCAATCACCCACATATATATTTGGTTGAATAATATTGATTTATCATTCGAATGTGTTAAAATAATTAATACAGCTATTTTCCAATGTATCTGTGAAAGCGTCACAAATCTCAATTTTTTTGCAGAATCAAGACCAAGTGGACGTCCAGGAAATAATAATTACAATCCTTTCGAGGTCAGAGAATTAGATCCGAGAACTATGGAACCGATAGCAACACACACATTTTTTACGCAGGATTCCCATCCTTTAAACGATTGGCCGGCACCGCAACATGCCCAACCAGGCCAACAACATTCGCAACAAGCCCAACCAGGCCAACAACATTCGCGACAAGCCCAAACAGGCCAACAAAATAGGCCACAAAGCCCAGAACACTCAAATATTGCGATTAGTCGACCTCCATATTCAGCATATGAAGGACTTGAACGTCTTATTTCTAACGAGGCACCTTTTGAAGCCACAGAACTAGATATAAGAACTTTGAGTCCGATAAGAAGACACATATTATTAACACAGCCAATAGACGGAATCTATCCTGAAAACAATTTGCTGGAACCGCATCAAGACCGATCAGGCCGACAAGATAGAACACGAAGACCACGACGCAACGCCTAGATCTGATGAAAAACAATATAAATATGAAGAATATATGTAATATTCCTTAATAAAAACTGGAAATTATTTGAAATTACTCTTACTTTGTTTGATTACAATTCGTTTTTTAATATTTTAAATACATCAATATTGTAATGTTCGAAAGAAGAATCAATGTTCCTCTTCATCTCAATTGAGTATACTGGAAAAAATTCTTGCGAAATATTCAACTAAGTCATGTAGTTGACTGGAATATAGTGGATACAACTACTTTTTTAACTAAATTAACCATTATTGCTTGGTACATCATACAATTGTTGCTGTAGTAGAACTGATTATGTATAGTAATAGCCGCAACTGAACATGTAGTTGCGCTTAACTACACAAATTACATTGGAGCCATAGGGCAATAAGAAAAGTAGTTTGATTTATTACCTAATCTTACTTATTCCAATACTTACTGAATTTAGTGAAATCAGCCTCAAATATTTGCTAGAACGAATGCTTTTTTTTACAATTAATTTGACTAAAGAAGTGACATTGGGGCCTTAGGAAACTAAGCAGCTTAGTTGAAAAGCAGTAATAATTTCTTCCTTAAAGATGGCCAAATTTCACGAAAAATTGACAAAGAATATAAGCGTCGGTTTCATGTCAAAATCGACTTTCTATGCTTTTAAACAAATCGCCGCCCCCTTGTTAATTTTGAACTTCGTTTAAATTTTCCGATGGGTTTCGGAAGCGAATGGTGAAACTGACCAGGATCCGAAATTTAAATTGGAATATTTGAATTGGATTGAAAACTATAGAACCTGAAAGAAAAAACTTGTACCTGTATTCTTTTGAAAAATAGACGTCAGAATTCAAATACTCGTAACTTTTTGCTAAAAGAAATCTGTTACTGTTACAGGGGCCTACGTTAAAATAGTGACAGCATAGTATTTCATGTAGAGCTTACAGAATTTTCTGTAATCTTAAGGAATTTCTAGGCGAATTTTAGTAATTTGTAGATTCACAGACATTTCACTACAAACAGCGTCTAACGCTTTCACCATTTTATTATCGAATGTTTTAGGATTCGTTAACAAATTTATTATTTATTTTCTTTCAAATTTGCTGCTAAAAATTTCATTCATCTCCTAAGAAAAAGTGAAATTTTACCAACAACATCTACGATTCAAATATTTGACTCTAAGGCTGCTAAAGACTTTCAAGTATTTAATTGTCAAGATAAATTAGAGCAGAGGGTATCCAATGAATTTTACTTATTTTCTTTGGAGTGGAAATGTGCATCAAATCCCCCCATGTGTTAGGATTAAAAATTCAAAAAAATGACTTTTTGGTGAATTTTTTTTCAATTTAATTTTTCAAGTATTTATTTTGAGAATTCAAGGTTTCATAACCTTCTTTCAAATTAATCTTTGTAAGCGTCTTTGCATCGTAGGTATTGTGGTGAGATTACATTTTAAATTCATAAATATAATGTTTATTGTTTAAATGCATGAGATTAGCTTGACTAAAAGGTTGGACTCAATAAACGTTAATACATAATTCTAATTCCTTAGATCAAAATATTCTAAATATGTCATATATTATTAAAGTCCTAAGTCACAAGAACAAGATTCATGTAACACATTTATCGTATAAAGTATCTCAGAGCGAAACATTTTAAATATCAGGTAGCATATAATTTCATTTAAGAAATGCGTTATAAAAGTCTTAGATTACAAGAAGAAGATTTATATGACACATTTTTCATATAAACATACTTAAATCGAAATATTTTAAATATCAAGTAGCATATAATACAACTAAATTTTTGGTATCATAAGTATGTTAGTTCCCAAAAAATTTAAGCTGAAAGCTTAAAAACAGGATTTTTCTCCAACTCTTTGAATAACCAATATTTACGAAATTATTCAACATTTCTTAAGTTTCTAGGTCTGATTTTGAAGGGTGTATTCTGCAATTTTTACTGAAAATCATCTACAATTTTTTTGATGCACTTTCACAGATTTGGAATGAATCCTAGACTCATCCCGAGTAGCTTTCACTTTTTTTCAATCCACGCACTCAATTCGAATGAATCCGAGGCTCACTTGTCAATGATTTCCAGTTCGTGCATCAACACAGACTTCAATCCGAACAAGGACTCAGCAAAGCTCTTAAAGATGGCCCATGAGTATACAAAATCTTCCGTTGCAAGTGTCACGATTTTTTCTTCGGTCTACCTCTGGGTACGCTACCATTCACCTTACATAAATACACTTAAATCCGGAAATTCAGTTTCTGGAACTAAGTATTCGAATAAAAAAACTGACACTAAGAAGGGTCAATTAAAAACGATATCTTTCAAAAATCCAGTAAAGATGACACTGAGCGATTAGTAGGTATATTGATTAGCTTAATTTTTAAAACAAATTTTCAACTGTCACTCCATGAGGAAGAAATTTCCACTTTAACGTTTTAGAAAATCCGAAAATCGGGATTTGCCTGGCACTCCAATTCATTGACACAAGAAATGTCTCTTTAGACACAAAGTACGTATTTTAAGTGGTTCTTAGGTTTGCAGGCTTCAAAGTACTCTATGGAACAAAAAAAAGTATTAGAAAAGTATCCTTTTGAAAAAAAGTATCCTTTCATACTTTTCAACAAAGTAGTTTAAGTTTGAACCAATTAGTTAAATTTTCGACCAAAAATGATTTTAATTTTAGATCAAAAACAGTTGAATTCAACAAAATAGACGAAATTTAAAAAAATAGTTGAATTTTTGATCCAGAAAAATTTTCCAGTCCAGAAAGAGAAACAATTTTAACCAACTTGTTGAAATTTCAAACAAAAAAGATGAATTTTTCACAAAGCAGTTGCACTTTCAGCCCAAAATATGAATTTTCAACAAAAAAATTGATTTCCCACCAAGCAGTTCAATTTTTTACTAAAATAGTTGAATTTTCAACAAAGAAATACGAACTTTCAAGAGAACAGTCGAATTTGCAAACAAAAAAGACGAATTTGCAACCAAAAAGGATGACTTTTCAACAAAATTGTCAAATTTTCAATAAAATAGTTGAAATCGCAAGCGAAGAATAAGAATTTAACCAAGAGAGATGAATTTTCAAAATGAACAGTTGCATTTTCAACGACAAAAGATAAATTCTCAACTAAAGAGATGGATTTTCAACTAAAATGATGAATCTTCAAACAAAAAAATGAATCTTTAAAGAAAGATTTCAACTTTCAAGCAAGAAGATTAATTTTCAACTAGGAAAGATGAATTTTCCACGAAATACATGAATTTCCAACCAAGTAGTTACATTTTCAACTGGAAAAGACGAACATTGAAGAAAACAGTCGAACTTGCAACGAAAAAAAAGACGAATTTGCAACCAAAAAGGATGACTTTTCAACAAAATCGTCAATATTTTAACAAAATAATTAAAATCTGAAGCAAAGAATGAGATTTTTGACCAAGGGAGATGAATTTTCAAAATAAATAGTTGCATTTTTAACGACGAAAGATAAATTTTTAACTAAAAAGATGAATTTTCATCTGAAATGATGAATCTTCAAACAAAAAAAATGAATCTTCAACAAAGGAGTTCAACTTTCAACCAAAAAGATCAATTTTCTATTAGAAAAAATGAATTTTCCACGAAATACATAAATTTGCAACCAAGCAATTAAATTTCCAACTAAAAAGATCAATTTTCAACCGAAAAAAATTAATTTTTAACAAAGTAGTTGAATCCTCAACCAAATCAGATTAATTTTCAACCAAACACTTGGATCTTTAACCAAAAAAAGATAAATAGAAAAAATTTCTACCAAAAGAGATGAAGTTTCAAACCGAAAAGGAAAATTTCAACTAAAATGACGAATCTTTAACCAAAAAAAATGAATTGTTAGCGATTGAAAATTTCAGAAAAAAACGACGTTCGGTTTTCGAAAAAATCTACTTTTTTCCAATCTCTTTTTAACACTTGTTTTCAATATAAAATTAGTTTTTTTCTTTAATTTCCAGCTGATGAAAATTAAATTTTCAATTATCTTCAATTTTCAACAGATGGATTTTGTATTGAAAACCAGTAAGATGAATGTGTTATTTATATAATTTTACATGAAAATTCAATAAACAAACATTTCAATCCATACAAAAGAATTGGAAAAAAGCCGACTTCTTCGATACCGGGTAGCCACTGGCAAACAATGTTTTGGCAAATTAATAGTCATCCAAAGAAATCTCAGTAGGAAATTCATGAGATTAAAAAAATCCCAGCTGTGATCATCTCCGCATAAGGAGAAAGAAACGATCTAGAAAGCTTTTATTCCAAAAGTTTGTTCAAACGTAGGAACGCTAACAATACAGAAGAATTGAACTTCTATTTTCGATGATTTTTTTCTCTGTTTTAGGTACAGTAGTTTCCTCAGGCCTATCTTTCTTTCATTTTTTTTTATTTTTGGAAAACTGAAATATGTTAGTACGATCAATTTTTCATATCAGTTCACTAAAAAGTAGCAAAAAAGTAGCCTTGTCTAAAAAAGTTAAAAAAAGGTACAAAAGTGTGGAACTTCGAAACCTGGCTTTGGAAATCGTTTATTTATCATCACTATAAGTTTAAATACTAATCTTCAGAACCCACGATATCAGTGTAAAAATTAATTTCATGACAAGGTAACTGAAACCGTTATTATTCATTTTTTCGAGTTACGGTGTGTAATTGTGTAGATAGGAAGGAGAGTGGACCACGCGTTATCCTAGATGTAATACATGTTTTTATGTAACATTGTTTTTAGTTAATCATTTCGATAATTTTATAGATATACGAGGCACTTTTATTTACAAAAGGAATGATCTGGCAAGTTTGTGTACAGTGAACTAACATTTCGCGCGAGTCTCATTTGCTTGATTTAGACTTGCATATGACACTGATAAAATTTTATTTCACAATATGCAAACTTGAAAAATTATCACTCCATTATCTCTAGGTCAAATCGTTCAGATTTTTAAAAAGTATAGCAACTTTCATATCTTGTTATATTTTTCATTTGAAAAATCAATTTTTAGTTCAGAAAAAGTAAAGGGTTACCGGGCGAAATGGCGTAAGTGCCAAATTTCGGAAATTGGTTTTGCTGACTGGAAGTAATTTTTTTGATCTAACTTATGTTCCTGTAGAAGATTATGGCCCAGTTCGATTTTAAAGTGGGTCAAAATTCATGTTTGGTAATTTAAAAGGAAGTAATTATTTATATTTGTTCAAGAAAAGTTCCTAGAGCTAGTTAGCCCTTTATGGAACAGATAGTACACATAACAGATATAGTAATTGTAAAGATGTTTTTTGAGTTGGCATTAGGGTCTAAAATTTTTTCATA